>JABUQX010010030.1:0-20000 GCA_015478945.1 Trachelipus rathkii | reverse complement strand
GGGGGGGAGAGGAAGAATGAACAACCCCAATTTTCTAAGAAGAAGAAATCAGGTTGAGATGTGCGGCCGCCGCGCCAAAATCTCGTGGCATAGGTAGAAGAAAAATCATTTGAGTGGAGCGGTCAATAATAGCAAAATTCCCATAGATTTCCAAAGTACTTACAACTCCTACTAGAATAGATCGCATTCACATTACACTATCGAGGTGCCTAATACTTTCCTGTCAACTATCAATGGGCATTCCAAAAAAAGTTACGCATTCCAAATGAATAAAGTCCTCCGAACACCACACACATTCATAAAGATTTATACAGCTAAAGCATAGACGGGCCTCAACCATGATCACTGAAGTGATGTTGTCAGAGCTGCGACGAAGGCTGTAATGGGCCCGAAGGTAAGGAAAAAAAATAAAGAATAGAAAGTGTTTATATCACAGCACATAACCCAAAAGCATCTGGTGTTAAAAAATTAAAATATATATAAGGTAATGCAATTCTTTTTAACTGAACATATAAACTATAGATGTATTTATTATCTGATCATATAAGAATAGACACCAATGAATGTTTAATAAATTGAATTTTTCTTTTTTATTTTTTCTCCTCTTTAATAATTAATTAATAATATAAAATTAGCAAAAAACTATGTTGAAAGAGAAAAAAGAAAAACAGATTCTAGCAATAAGCAAAGAATCAAACAAAAGATAGATGAACGTTTGTGGGTGTACGATTGTTTACTTGGTTATCTAAATAATAAACCATCCTAACGTCACAGAAAAAAATTAATAAAAAAGATAAAACAATAAATAAAAATTAAATATTATACAATATTAAATAAAAAATTATATAATAAAATAAATAAAAATAATAATAAATTAATAATAAAATAACCAAATAATAAAATATAATAAGATATAAAAAGTAAAATTACAGCTAAATGCGATGGCGACCTATGACCAATTATTAACACCGTTATAGTTACGATTCCACACTGGAAATACTATATCTTATGGGTTCTATCAATACTATCACTCATTTCCTTAGTCATTTCTTGCAGCGAATCAGATAATCTAAATATCATAAATAAATCATACTGTGATGAAACACTGGATGCACTAATATATGCGTCTTTCTTGACATCTACAGTCTGTGCAGGTATCTTCTGCGTCTCCTGCTCGGAGTATTCGGCACACTTAACTCCGATATGACACAGTGATCCATATTCATTTTATGGCGCATATTGAATCCGTTCATATAGACGTATTTTCTACCACTACATTCTAGCTTATACCCATACTATATGTAAATCCTAATCTTATATATTGCAATTATATTACTTTTATTATTTGTTAATAAAAAAATTAATCTTAATATTTGGAAATACTTTTTTCGATCGCGGTTAAATTTAACTTATGTATTCTCTGTATTCATGATAATATTATATTTGGAATATATTTGTTCATCAATACTCATTTATCTGAGTTACTATTACTTAGATTATAACGCTAGCATGTTGCATATACTATTGAATACCAGTAGGGCTTTATGTGGGTCCTCAGATATTTTTGAGGCTGAGATACCCTGTAGAACTAGATTTTTACATATATTATAAATTAAGGTAGTTAATGATATCATGTTGTTTATATTTCTACGTTAACGCTTAAACGAAATAAATACAAAAAACAAGCAAAATTATTGAATGATATGACTATAAGCGCAATTGGTATGTGATTAATTAGTGTTATTTTTTTGATGATACAACCCGAGTTTTAATTAACAAAACGGGGAAGCCCATATTATGTTATACAGGGCATACAAACGCTGTCATATAACAAATAAAACTCTTACGAATGTGGGTGCACGAACCAAGAGCAAGAGAATCAAGGAGATACCTACATTGTGACGAAATTTTTTCTCTCGGCGGTTCATAATTCGAGAGGTATGTATCTGAATACCTGATTCCACGTTGCTCAAAGAAGTGATCCCAATAAAATCCTTCGCTCAGCAAGTATTGGAACTTCCTTCCCCTCTATACTCAATGTCATGACAATGGCAAACTCTGCGCTTTTCCAATTGAGAACCCTCCTCCAGGGTCCTTCAAGTAGGCGGGAGCCATTTGAACGAAAAGTTCTGAAAACCCTCAAGAAACAGAATCTACGCCATACTAGAACGCCCACAACTTACATTTCAGAAGTCGTTTGCATTATTTGAGAACGATGAGTCATAAATAATGAAAATCCTGGAGCTCCCAATGAGGATGTTCCCAAATTGCTGAGACAAATGACCAAGGCCCGAGAGCGGCTTACACTGGGTAAAGTCTAATTGAACCTCACCAAGAAATAAAAACTTTAATTCAACTATGAAGCCCGCATAATCTTATGCATCACCAAAAGGCTCACTGTATACTATCTTACGATTGGCATTTCCAAGGTTGGTGGGCTCCGTCTAATCACACTTTGGGCATATCGGCACGAAATCTCGGATTCAGGCAGGCGTCACCAGGCGGAGTGCCAGGTTTGAACAATATATCCCAACTAAAACACTTAAAATATGGTAATGCTTCGATGCCAGAGGAATAAATGTTGAGGGAGAGAAGAGTAGAGAGGTGATGGAATGTATTTAGAAAGGCAAAATTTGATTTCTCGTGGTGACTGAAACAAAGATGAAAGGAAACGTGAAAATGAGTGGTGTGTGTGTGCTGGTGGGAAAGGAATGAGAGGGGGAGAGAAGAGTTGCAATTTGATGAGTGACTATTTGTGGTACGAGCTAATGTATGGGTGTGTAATATGGAGAGCTTAAAATAATTTTTATATGGTTAATATTTAAGTTGAAAGGTCAATTTATGGTTGGTTGTGACGTATGATCCATCTGAGGTAAACGTTGAGGAGAGTGTGATTTTTTGGATATATTCTGAATGATGTTTTTGGATGGGTGAGTAGGAGCTTCAGATTGATAGGTTGGGGGGACCTGAATGGTTGGATAGGTGATCAAAAAGTAATGGTGTAAACAGGTGGTTTTGGGTGTCAGGAGAAAATGAGAATGGTAGGAAGGTGATTGATTTTCTGTGAGGAGAGAGGTATAAGTGGTAACTCTATACTTATCTCTCTCTACACCTGTATATCCATAATATACTAGAGTTGGTGTAGTAGAGAATGGTACGGAAGTCAAAGTATGATTGGATTTTGTGGTTGGTGAAGGCAGGAAAGAATGTTGAAGTATGTGTTTGGGATGTTAAATCATGAGGGGTTTAGGAATGGGATATCGGATCATTATTTGGTTCTATGTAAAATTAAGTAGTGGGGCTTGGATGGAGAGGAAGGTGATACAGGAAGAAGTGTGTTAAGAGTGAGAAGTTGAGAAGTTAAGTGAACAAGGTAATATAGGGATAAGTATTTAATAGCGCTCAGCAAGTAAATCAGTTGGAATAATGAACAAGTTGAAACTGAGCAATTCTGGACGCAATGAAGGAAGCAATGTTAGCAGTGCAAAAAGAAGAATGTGGATGTGCCTAAAGTAACGAGTAAGTGTTAATAGTGAATGGTAGAATGAAGGTGGTGATGCAAGCTGTTTAAAAGTAAAAAAAGAAGCGTGCTGAATGTTACTAAAAGCAAATGATGAAAGTTTCAAAATAAAGATGCTTGAATTATATAAGGATAAAAAATAAATTACTAAAAGGTGCACACATAGGAAGAAAGAAGAGGTACATAAACAGTTGGAAGGAGGATGAATGGCGACTTACATGGGAATATGGAGCTCTTCTGGAAGGCAAGAATGACATTAAGAATGAGAATAAAGGAACCTGCTCAGAATAATGATATTAGGGATGGTCTTTTGTAACTGATGAAATGGATGTGAGGGAGTGGGGAAAGCACTTTGAAAATCTGTAGAATATTGGCAATAATGAAGACACGGTGATTAGTGAATTGTATGGTTTTGAATGGTGGGCAAGAAGGAAAAGTATTTTGAGATGAGTTTATTAAGCAAGGAACGGAGGTAATAGGGTAGAGTGAGAAAGTTGAAGAATGGTAAATCTGCAGGTATAGATGAAGATAACTGGTGAAATGATAAAGATGGAGGCGAGATGGTGATTGATTGTATCTGGAAGTTTGTGTAATAAAGCGTTTTATGGAGGGTATAGTTCCGAAGGGATTGGAGGAGAGTCAATAATAGTACCTTTATAAAGCGGTAACCGGACGATAAAGGGCGCACCTGTCAGACACATTATAGGGTAATTGAGTTTAATTGAGTATATGTAGGGAAGATTATGCTGGTATTTTGGTTGAAAGATGCGTCGAGTGACTGAAGGATGATTGGTGAAGAACAAGGTGCAGTTTAGAAGTGGTTAGATAATGTGTGGATCAAATTTGTACATCGAAGCAAATTGAGAAAATGAGGGAGAAGAGAGAAAGAATTGGTATTTAGGTTTTATGGATTTTCAACAGGCGTATGATAGGATTAATAGGGAAGCTCTATGATATGGTGTTGGTGGTAGGCTTCTATATGGAATCAAAAGTATATATGACGATAAAATAATAATTGGTGTCAAAAGTGATTGGTTTAGTATTAATAGTGGAGTGAGGCAGGGTTTGTGTTATGTCTCCTTGGTTATTTCAATTGTATATGGATGGGTTTATGAAGAAATTAGAGATGATGGGCGGACAGTAAAATGGTGGTTAGCAATGATGGAGAATGGAGATGAATGGAGGGTACCCTACCTATTATATGCAGATGATTAGTTTTTTTTTGTGGCGAATCTGAAGAGAGTTTTGAGAGGATTGTAGAGATTGCAGAGGGTGTGTAAGAGGGGTTTGAAAGTACGTAGATAAGATAAGGTTATGGGTTGTGAGTGAGGACAGTCCTCAGTGTGAAGTTGAGTTGATGGTGAGCAGCTGGAACAAGTGTCTGAGTTTAAATATTTAGGGTATATGTTGGATGCGAAGAGAACGGATGATGCAGTGTTAAGTAGGAAAGTTGTATGACAGGAAGGTGGGTAGTGCAATTAAATCGTTGGTGAATTAATTCTTATTCTTATAAACTTGTTTACAAACATTACAAAAATCAGCTGTGTGTGGTGTTGACGGTTGTTATGATTGACCTCAAGGATTTGGAGGGTATTATATATAAAAGGAAGAATAATGATGATGTTACAGAATATTTTAGAGATTTGGAGACTAATAAAAAAAAGGGAGGAGAGATCAATTATTCCCTTCTTCCTTACTTCTTAAGGTAAATTTCAGTGTTTGTAATATATACTAATATAATATAATAATATTATATATATATATATATATATATATATATACTATATATTATATATATATATATATATAATATATATTATATATATATAGCTGTGAGAACCAATGCAGACACACGGAACGCGGAGGTCGATAAAAAAAATTACACAGGTAGCATCTGATGATACATAAATAGATGTTCTAGGGCGAAATGATTTTTTTTTTTTAACCTGTTCTAGTAGGGTCGAAATTAGGTTAGGTTAGGTTAAGACTAGGTCAGGTTAAGGTCAGGTCAGTAAAAAATAATTTAATTTTGCCCCTAAACATCTTTTATGTATCATAGATTGTTTTACCTGTGATTTTTTTTCCTTACTAGTTCCATGTGGGTGTAAGTACTTTTAACATTATATATATATAATATAATATATATACTATATTATATATATATATATATATATATATACATATATATATAATCTTATATATATAGTATGTTACAAAAAAAAAAACTATCTACAAAGTGCGTCATTGCTACAGACAGATCTTTTCATCAAAAAGTGGCAAAGCTGAAAATTAAACGGGCATAGCCTACCAAAACAACAATTCAAACGGCCCTACCACGTAGTGAAAACATTATCATCTGATTGTTGAGAATATTTTGAGATAATTAATAAGAATTTGTGATATCACAAAATATTTTGACACAATCTCAAATTACTCTTAAAGTCAATGTAATAAAAAAATTTTGATTCCCTTGTAAAAAAAAAAAAAAAAAAAAAAAAAAAAATTTCATGATTGCTTCTGCATTCATTTTTTTTTGTTTACATTTTTGGTAAGAACTAGAATTTTTCGGTAAGCATAGGAAATCACCCACAATCTTACGCGAATTTGTCAAAATTCTTACTTTGGTGAGAATATTCTCAAATTTTCTTTAAAAATTTGACAAAACGAACGATTTTTTTTTTAGAACGTTCTTATTTTTCGTAAGAATTCGTAAGAATATTGCCAAAACGAAAACGGCTTAAGTCTTGAGTGCGCTGGAGTCTTGCATGAGGGTATGTTTTTACCTGTGTTATTGTATAGTAGTGAGACTATGGTCTGGAATAAGAAGTAATCTAAGACAAGTTCAATGTGTTCAGATGGACATTCTTAGGGGCGTGATAGGTGTGAAAAGAATTGATAAAATCAGGAATGAACGTATTAGAGAGTTGTGTGGTGTGAAGAAAGGGGTAAACTAGAGAATAAATGAAAGTATGTTGAGATGGTTTGGTCATGTGGAAAGGATGAATGATAGTCGGTTGGTTAAGCGGATGTTAATGGCGAGTGTGTTGGGACCGACTAACTGAGAGACCGAAGGAAAAGGGGATTGAGTCAGTAAACGAGTGTCTGAAGGAGAGAAATGTGAGTTTGGCAGAGGCGAGAATAAGAATGCATAATAGGAGAGAATGGCGGGGTTTTGTGAGGGGGTATGGTTGTGCCCCACCAGGGCCAAGAAATGAACCCTTACATTGACGATTTACCATAGTGGGGGTCCGTCGTGGTGTGTTTGGAAATGCATCGAGGTGAGCTCTTACATCGCGATGGTAGTGGGGAGGTGCTTCATCTTGTTGCAAGTCAATCATGTCGTTATCACCAAACATCTCAGTCAAGCAGTCAATGTGTTGTAGTTGTTTTATAAAAAAAAAACCACAAGTGTAAAGGAGTGGGTGTGATAAATTTGGTTGGGAAAATGGAGGAGCGAAGACAAACAAACAATGTTGTAATTTTATTAAAAAAAAATATAGAAAACTATAGAATAAAAAAATAGCCAGGTCGTTCTTTATTACGTCAGTCAGTCGTCAATATCGTCAAATAAAATCGTACTTTTCTTTTTACCAGTCCATTCAGTCAAAGGTTTCATCACTCCCGAACAATCTTTCATAAACTTCCTTCCAAACTCTACCAAACCTAAAAACCCTCTCAACTCTCTATCATTCCTCGGTTTCGGAAAATTCCGAACTTTTTCCACAAACTTCTCCGCTTTCTTTAACCCAGTCACACTTACCCTTGTGTCCTAAGAAGATTGCAAGCTCCTCATGCGCGCAACCCATGTCTAGCATTTCGTCAGAGCTTCACTTTGTAGTAGTCGGCGGTGGGACAGTCGCTCAACTTTTCCACATGAGAGACGAGAGGGTTGGAGTGATATGAGTAACCTACAAATGCGCAGGGAAAGGATCTCAGTCAATAGACAAGTGAATCGATCTATGAGAGAACACCTGGGATGCGAGAGCGAGCGCGAGAGATCAAGGTCATGAGGAGGACATGGCATTGGAGGCGCCCTCTAGTGAGAGAGGGGGCTGCGCGGAGGCAGCGAGCTGGGATGCGGGACGAGAGGCTGCGGCAGAGTTGTGCGTGAGAAGCTGATGAGGACGCGGATGGGCTTAGGGGCAGTAGCAAAGAGCGAGCTGCGAGCACAGCGGCTAGGCGCTGATGCGGGTGGTGTGGGCGTGGCTTCACGTGGGTATTCTGTGATACAGTGACACGGTGCACGGGGCACAGATCAACTTGCTTCGTAATATTATTTTTCATCTACCATACATACTATATAGGGAAAGACCCATATCATAGGAACCTTCTTCTATAGTCTTTTTCTATTAACCCTCTACGAATAAATCATACATACACTTCAAATCGTCATGCAGGCTATCCCCACGGCAACAATCGAGAACTATTACAAGGGACCGTGCGCACACTCACTGGTCTGTCCAACAACACACTATTCGCTTAACTTCTCAACTGCCTTCAATTATCGCAACGGGGGGAAGGAAAATGACGGAGGCCTGCTGATATATGGGGATGTGCCTCGGACATAAACATATGCAATCTGGAATTGCTGGTAACTGTGGCTACTCCAAAATACTCGTCACCAGCTTACTCAAGGCTTCATCCTCTCAACCAGCAACAATTCACATCTTTTGTCTCCCTCACTGTCCATTAAACCCTCTGCAAAGCGCACTTGTCAACACCATCTTCATCATGCATCCAATCTCTCTCTCAATATCCACTCTGCAACAGCAACCCTTTCTAAATGCTCTCGTGAGTGCTCTATAAGTCAAAAGCAGAATTACACAACACCAAACCTCATTCACGCAAGGCACCTTAAACCCTCTGCACTCTCTTCTTTTCACTAATTCACGCACCTTTTCTGCGCACTACTCATACCCCTAGAGAGTCTTCAAATCTTAATATACCATCAAATACAATAATGCAAGCCCTTTTAACTCTATATCTAGCATCGAAATAACCATCCACCAGAAACTTGCTATTCTGGTTTACATCCACTCCTACATTCGCATTCCACCCTATCTTCTCACATCTTCCGCACTTCACTGTCTTCAAAGAAAATACCTCCACAAGCAAACACTTCCCACACTTTTTACAATTTCACTGTCCATCAGTCCCATAATTTATCACATTCATCTGCACTCCCATCTTTCTTATTTACCGCTTCTTCTACAATCATTCATCCAATCACCTGGACTGGATAAAAACCATTCCTTAAACACATCCTAAAAACTTATAACCCCAAACTATACACATATACACCCTTCGCATCATAGACTATTGAATCACATAAAACTCGCTTTCTTCTCATGCCTATTCATCAATGCCTAACAACCTCCTAAATTTAGTCACCACCGAGGTATGCACCATGTTGCTAATCCTTTGAAATCCACACCCTGTATATTTCCCTTTTCTGATTCTTCTGGAGAACTCCCCTTATAACACACTTGCACACTTACATCATCTTCTTGCATCGCCATTCGCCCACCTGAGAGGGGTCGATCCATCTGGTAAACTCCCTATCCCCTGGCTCGTTTCCTGGAACACGCATATCCTCATTGATCTGTCTTACACCTGATCTCACATTACATTCCTATTCGCATAACTTACACAAACTACCTGACTACCAACACGCATGAACATTTCAAACTTATTTGGATCCATTGCCACTACCAAATCACACTCGGATTCACATTGATTCCGTCTCAATGTTTGCCGTCATACTCCAATCACATAGCAGCCGACAGTGATCCTATATTTTCTCCACATTTAGTTACAACATTAAGCATTGGGCGACTGACACATCCTTGAAAAGTCCCTCGATCACCCCAATCCGCACACTAGGTTGGTCTCACTCTCATCCGCCTGAGCAACAGTTCACGCACACAGTGATCTATACCGTCCGGGATGCTCTGACTCACCAATTGAGCTACCCTGGCCTTATATATGTGTGGTCTGTAGCAATTCATGGCCATGTGCCGAACTTGTCCACACAGTGAAGGAAGAGCCCCATTTCGCCTCATCTACATTCAGAAAATCCATATGTTCCCAGTTTCCCACCACGTGAAACACTTCCCCCCTCGCTGATTCATCACTTCACGTTACTCATTGGTTATTAGATTATGACTTAATTCAACAGCGATTGCCCGATGCCCTTGATTATACATAGCCATTTCCGTGTCTACAGATCGAGCATATTCGCACCTACTTGTCGATAACATTAGCATCTGCATACGCTCCTGCATTCCCTTGATCTTTCATCGTAATCCTCCACCATAAAAAATCTTCCAAAATTTCACACATCACCTATAAAGGGTTCGCTACTGCGTCTCACTATTAAGACATATACTTGAGTGGTGGTGAGCTCTCTCATCCCCAGTGCCTGGCGTACACTATGATAAAGAGTACCATAGAGACCACTAATATAGCATCCCTCTTCATTCTCCATCTCGAGCTCCATTACGTCTTCAAATTCTCTTCCTTTACGAAAATCTCTATAACACACGTAAAGCCATCTCAATTCACTCTCATCAAACCAGCCATCTCATTTTTCCTTATCTCGCATCTATATGATTCCTGCCACTGATGGTCTGGAATCTGTTCCAAATACCTTTTCAATAACCTCTATTCTCATTCACATCGGTCAATCCTCCAACTTATTTCGTTGACCAACTTTTTCTAACCTATGTGCATCTATATCCAACCTTCATTGCTTACTCTGAAGGCACGCTGTCTAGCTTGTCAAAATCATTCACCTTTCATATTTCAAACCTTTCACTCTTCCTAACCTGAGATCAACCATCGAGCTGCTTACGAACCCCACTTCATACTTTGGCTCATCCAACACTCACACAACGTTAGCTTAATCAAAAATTCACATACACCCTCGAGAAATCGCCCCCCAGAGTTTCACGAACCAACAACACCCTATTTTCATCGAACCTTTCCTACATACCCCCATACGTACACCCTATCCCTAAAACACTTTCTTATACATCCTATTAGTGCGCATAGCTTACCATTAAATTTATTATTTCGAGTATAAAATCCAGATTAGCACACTCCTTTTTCAACAAACACTAGCGAGAGCTGCGAGACGGGATCACTCGATCTAGAATCACCACCATCAACTTACACCGTTCAGTCCGCAACTACCTGCTATTCAATCTCCGAATCCAGTACTTCTTTATCTTTCAGTCCTTCTTTATGCAAGCTTCTGCATCTTATCAGACGTTTTTCTTTTTCTTCTCTATCGTTTTATCTCTTCGTTTCAGTTTCTCATCCTCTTTCGGTTTCGGTTTCTCATCCATCACTCTTTATCGGTTTTCAGTTTCTCATCATCCTCATTTCACATCAATGCAATCCATTTTTCTCACTTCCACCCCTCCGTCTCTTTTTTCTGTATGTTCTATCCAACTTGGAGTAGCAGGTCCTTCTTAACTCTTTGTTCTCTTGCCGCTGCTCCTCCTATCCTCCTTCCATTCAATTCCTATGTCACTTCCAAATTCTTATTTCTTAGTCATCCATCTGCTATCATTTCTCTCTTCCATTCGTTTTCTCTTTCTTTCCATTTCTTGCATCCTCTCTGTCGCAGCTGTCTCAATTCTCATCTATTAACGCTGCATTCTCATTTTCCTTCTTCCTTAAAGCTTCTTTCAATCTATAAAAAGTAGGACATTTTCTTCATAAGTAGCACATTTTTCACACACTCACACCTGACATTGCACATTCCGAAGTATTTATCGCACCAAAGCCACGTTATGGACCACAAAGAGATGTTGTATGTTTTAATTTAAAAAAAAAAAAAAACAGAGTGGGTGTGATAAATTTGTCGGACGAATATATGGAAGAGCGAAAGACAAAACCACAACTACAATTTGTAACTTCTGAGAAAAAATATACAGAAAACTTATGAATAATAAAATATCAGATCTCTATTACTTGTTAAATTATCATTTATCAATACATTATATCCTAGCCACACAAGACTTGCATATGAAACAGCAAAATAATAATTGCACTCCATAAAGAGTAGCAAATAAATAACTAAGCAATTTATAATCACTCAACTATTCATCTTACAAACATCATTTAAACTCCAAACATAAACAAATATGATAATGTGGACACAATTAATGAATAAACCAAAATTAAATAAAGCACGAATAGTTTATAGAGGAGTAGACGAAGAAATAATAAGGACTTACAAAAGCTAAAAACTATTCAAAGCATGACCTAATTCAATAAGGCATCAAAGAAATAATAGTACTTTGCAGCCCAAGATAAAAAAAAATAATTCATAAAGCATACGTATAAATATAAAATAAAAATTAATTGTAATAAATTACCTTTCTATATAAAAGGAAAGGGAGAATTTCTCGGAGAACAATTTCAAGGGGTTTCAATCAGCAGATTTCAAGAAGGGTTCTAGCTTCAGGGTTTTCAGAGCGGATAGGGTGCGGTTTAAGGGGTATTGGTTTATCAAGGGTAATTTCTTCTTCAGCGGTAGTGGGTTTAGGGTAATTTCTTCTTCATCGTGGTAGTGGTTTCAAGGGTAATTTCTTTTCAGGGTATTGGGTGAGGGGTATCCGTTCTCAATGGCTGCACACGCAATGAGGGGGAAACAAATGCGATCCTCCCCTGCCCTTCGTTATCTGATTCCAATTTTGTATAATACGCTATAAATGAATAGATTGTGCACCGAGTTTTTTCCAGTTCACAAACTGGAAAAAACAATAAAATTTATATAAACATATCAATATTATATAAAAAACTAATAATAATAAAAATAAAAAATAAAATAATAAGATAATAATAATAGTATAATAATAATAATAATAATAATTAGAGGAGCCAAATATAAATAATAATTATAATAATAATATAATAATAATAATAATAGCGTAAGAAAAGTCTTCTTCAGGATAGGCAGTAAACAAAATATATAGAGATTAATATAATACTTGAAAGAGATTTGACATTTATATGCGGAGGATAGGATACCATAATAATAAAATATATAAATAATAAACATATAATATATATATTAATAATGTTAATTAATATAATAATAAATAAGAGGGTATTAATTAACTACGTAATAAGTAAATGTATAAGTATATAATAATAATAATAATAATAAATCAATAATAATATTAATATAATTAATAAGGTATATATTATAAGTAAAAAGAAAGTAATAATATAATAATGGCAAAGCAGCAATAGAGCTATATATTTACCTGGGGCTGGGGGTAATTGCACAAAGAAAACTCACTGAGTAAGCAGGGCAGTCGTATCCACACGTGAGAACACTATTCCAGTATAATTATGACGAAACACACAATGTAGTCATTAAAATGAAATTCCGTGACCGGAGAGAAATATGAATAAATATTATCAATACAAACATACAAAAAAACCAAACAAACAATCATTCACTTTCCACCCAAAAATTATGCAGACGAGCGTCAGTGAATCTGTAAAGGGTCGAGAATCCATCAGAGGTATAGGGGGGAAACAGCCAGAGAGGGAGAAGGAGGAGGAGTAGGGTGTATTTAAGCCATATGACGAGTCATGGCTACTACACTCCTAAGTTATTCACTCACATTTTAATTACATACAATCATACCATCCTCTACCATCTCGCATCTCTCCTCCCTCCTACCTTCCTCTCTCTCTCTCTCTCCTCTCTCCTCTCTCTCTCTCTCTCTCTCTCTCTCCTCTGCCTTCTCTCTCTCTCTCTCTTTTCTCTCTCTCTCGCTCTCTCATCTCTCTCTCTACTTCTCTCTCTCTCTTTCTCTCCTCTTCACTCCATTTCTCGTAAAGAATCCATCGTCTTCTCTCTCTCTCCTCTCCTCTCTCTTCTCCCTCTCCCTCCCCTCCTTTCCCTCTCCTCTCCTCCTACTCTCAGTCCTCTAACATTATAGAAAAAATCTCTCTCCTCAAAAGGGGCTTTAAGGCAGCTTAATATAATCTCATCGTTCGTGTCATCCTCTAACATGGTACTCTCTTGCATCTCTCATCTCTCTAACTCGACTATCTACATTCTCTCGTCGTGCTGGGGTCGATCTCTCTATACCTCCTCTCTCTCCTTCTGTCTCTGGTCGGGGAAGATAATCTATTCTTGGTTGGGGGTTCTCTCCTGGTTCTTGATTCTACTTCTCTCTTCCTCCGCTTTTGTATAAAAAAACCTACTTACATGGTAGCTAATGTAATCTGCTTCCCGAGGGTTATACTCGCTTTCTCATCAGCACTATACCATCTCCATTTCTCCACTTCTCATCATTCATAATTCTCCTTCATCCCTCCCATCGAAAATCTGTGGTTCTTCCTCTTTCTTCTCTTCTCTCATCCTTCTTCTTCTCCCTTCTCTTCTCTTTCTTCTTCTCTCTCTGGCCTGTTCCAGTGCATCATAAAATAAAGGAATCCTGAATGTTGCATAACCACATCACCCCAGTAAGATAAGCTAAACGCAATCAACGTCCTGCTCACTCTTCCTCGATTCTCTTTCCCTGTCCATATCTCTCGGTTACCGATCTTGACCCACTCCTCTCTTCTCTCCCATAACAAATAATAATTAATAAGCCAATATATATAATATGACGAAAAAAAAAAAAAAAAGACACATACCTGGACTCAACTCTCCCTTGAATACGGGCGGCGACTGCCTGACTAACGAGAACGCTGTTCGACCTTCCCTCTCATATCTGGAACACCTAATATTATCTGGGCAATAAAATACTTAAACACGCTGGCGAGCAATCCAACGGCAAACCAGGTGGGGTTTAGTTAAAATTTTTAGTTGGAAAGATAATGAGACAACCAGACTGCATATAATAAGTAAATATGATGAATATAATAAACAAATTGTCAGGTGAATAATAATATATAATAATATAATAACTACTAAATGATATTAAATGATATAAAATATAATATATATAATATAATATATACAAATTATCTTATTATATATTATTATTATCACCTACAAAGTAATAATGTTTGTTGGGGAGAAAAAAATTTCACAATTGCGTGGAGCGATAAAAACGGTCCGTTTTCATATTTGTGGTCCGGTCATACTGAGCCGGCTTACTACACACTTTAGGCAACATGTCGGTGGCTTGGTTCGGAGCGTCACACTATGCACAAAGGACAGGTAGGCTTAGTTGTATGAATGCAAATATATAAAAAGAATTAAATGATTCATCCGCATGCTCAATTTTGCATTGTCTGGTGCATGTTTTTGCACGCTCACTCACTTAATCGGCGGAAACCCAACCCAAAAGCTCGGTGGGAACAACGGCTAAGGGAAGCAGCCCAAGAGATAATTATACCTATGATACTATCTCATAACCCTTGTATAATAAATATATAAAATTATATATTAAATCCCGATATGAGTAATACCTACTCTTACAATAGTATATTCGTATCTATAGTACGTAGTATAGATAATAAAAGATATAAAACGAATAACGAATATATACCGTATGTCAATAAGTGACGATAGTAGTAATATATATAATATAGAGGGATCTACTGCCCCCGCAGGGGAAGGGTATTAGATATCATAAGTTGTATTGTGTATTATATGGCTTGCGAGGTTTTGTGTAGGTTTAAAGGAATATTTTCTAACCGGCGGGGAGGCATGAGAAATAGATAGTTGTGGTGATAAGAACAATATTGACGGGGCCGGGGGGGTGTGCGGATCGCCTTTCCGGCCACCGCAAATTCATACCAAGTAGTGAATGACGATCTGTTCTTTTGTCAGCGGTGGTATCTGTTCAGATCGTTTGTCAGCCTTCAATCCATTTTCAACGTTATGGCATATTTTTCATTATTAATTTTGTTTTTCTTACTGTCACAAAATGGTCCTTTCTCACAAGCTCACATCATTTTTTTTTATTCGCCTCATCGAGGAGAGGGTATAGATGAACTCGCCGTTTGATAGTTGGGCTACTTGTGGATCATATATTCAGAGCTATATGATCGTCCGCAGAGCGCGGGGTATGAGTCAGCATGGCTGTGAGGTTCAGGTAATGGAGCGTTAAGGTTTACGACTTTTTGCAAAAGGGAAAAAGGGCCCATTTAGGGGGGCCGGATTTTGGGTCCAGGGGTCACACCGGGGTCCGGCATCGACTGTCGCCCTATTCCTCCTCCAGAAAATTTCGCCCCCCAGGGCCTGGTGTCTTGTCCACCTTATTTGGGCTTGGGCGGTGTGTCGGGGGTTGGGGGAGCTCTGCGTCCCCTTCACTCCGGGGGGGGATTGAATACTGGTTTCCCCGCCTCCCGAACGCAACGTCGTCACGAGTTAGTCTTAAACGGAGAGATCGAAGAGGTATCCTTCCCCCCCGGGAACAGGTGCCAAATGGGCCCCAGGAACCGCCGCTATTATAGGTGTTTTTGACTCCCTTAACGGAACACCCCTTCCGCGCGGTGCTCTGCTGGTTTTGGTTCCCGAAAAGGTGGCCGGTAGTAATTTACAAGAAGAAATGCTCTTCAGTGGCTTCCACTTGGAGTCGAACACTCTTAAGGACTGCCAGCGTCCCATAGATCTGGGATCCCCTTTGTGAATGCAAACTCTTGTCAATGGAATTCCCATTTTTGAAGGTTCAGAAGTGCCCCCAGAGGGCGGTGCTGAAGTAGTTTTGGGGAGATAGACTTACGTGGATGAGTTCCGCGTCAACTCAGTGAAGGGAATGTGGTGCACGCCGTGGGTGTAAAACTAGACTCGTTGGGGGTCCCGCACAGATAGAAGTGAGTCCCTATGTTGTGGACAAGGACCCGTTTGATCATGGGAAACCTCGGCCTCTTGGAAGCATCTGTTCTGCGGTCTCAGACCCCCCTTGAAAGTTCGCGTATGTGGAACGCCCGGTGCCGCACAGAACGTCCATAATATAATGTGGAAAATATTCCAATGCTCATCCAAACTCTCTTTGAGTTCGACCTCAGGGGAAAGATGGAGAGAAACAAATTGGGGCCGGTGTAGGTTTCAGCAGCGTGCTGGTGGGTATGCTGTGTGGCCGTCAAGAGTTCCGATGTTGTCAGGGGCCTGACATTTTGACCCTTTGGTCATTCGTCTTCCCCTTATTAGATGAAATGTAATGGGTCGTTGAAATTCCCTGAGTTCTGTTATGATGTTCGTTGAGATTGGAGGGTGAGTTGCGGGTGGGGGGATAGAGTTTGGGAGCCCGGGGGTGTGGATAAGGCCCTTGGGTACGACGTGAGGGTTATGTGTTAGTGTGAGTCGGGATATGACCCGATAATTGACCCCATCATTTGGGAACTGACAAGACAGAACTGTTTCTGCTGCCTGTTACCCCGTTTTTCGGATGGAGGACCAGGCCAGGCCGTAGTACGGTGAGGTTTGAAGCAAGCCATAAGGCGGTTCTTTTTGGGGGAAGGGTAAGGGAGCCCCCGTCATGACCCTGTAGTTACCGACAATATGTTCCTGAAAGAATAATAATAACTGTCGGGAATTTCCCTTTGGGATTTTACATACAAAGGCTTCTGACCCCCGCCTATTTCTTCCGATAACACCTGCCACGAATATCATATTGATAGAGGTATCCTACGCCATTGGGGATAATTGTTTAGGTAGCCACGTCATTGTTTGCCCCTTACGTGAAAAATACCATCTTTTTTTTGGCGCGCCCAGACCATGGAGGGGCCCGCAGAGTTAGCGTATCAAACAGGCCTTTTATTTGTTATTAGGAAGTATCATGATGAAAGAATTTGCTTATCTCGGTTGCGATTGGGGGGGGGGGCACGATTAGGCTAGTTATGGGGACGAGTTCGCTCACCACTGAGAAGAAAGGTTTCGCCTCCAAGACCGTTGCCCGAGCCACGGCGCTTATTTTTATTGTTTCGTAAAACCATAATTTAAAATTGTTCCCGCACCACCGAAAAACATACAAATGATCTTGACATTTATGTGGGGGGCAGCGGATCAAAGGGAACGGATCCGGACCCTTTAGGCCGGAGTGCGTCTCCTTATTTAATAGTGTTTAGAAGAAACCCATAAGTACCACTTTCGGATTTTGGGAAAGGTATTCTTCCCGCCCAACCCTCGAATTAAACCAAATGCCCATCCAATCTCAGAAAGATTAAATGTGGAAGAAAGGATGTTTAACTTTAAGCTACCCCAAAAACAAAATAGGGGAAAATCTCCTTGGGTATTTGGCCCTTCCCCTTTGAACTTATTGAATGATATTGCCCCACTTGGGGGGTACAATGTAATTTAATGGCTCCACATTGAGAATAAAATGCTTCATTTTGGTAATTTTACCAACCAAGTTCTGGGGCTTTCCGGGGTAAATCCCGTAAGAGTCATTTCCCCCGACATCGTTCGGGTTTGTTTGGGGCCCCACGGCGTGTGGCCTGTTTATGTTATCGAGCGACCCACAGAAATAAAAGACAGAGTTTCGGTCCCACAACATCCAACACCCTCTAAGTGCGTGAAAATCTTGGCGGGCAAAAATGATGACACCTTTGGTTGACCTTTTGGTGCGCCACATGGGATTTTTTACCTTAATTACAAAATCCCACCCCCGTACCGTTTTTAAAAAGGGGAACCAATAACTGCATGGGGGTTTGTTTTACGACCAATTTCATTGCAAATGGGGGTAGGCCTGTTGGTTGTGTCCATGTGCTCCTGAACAAGGTCGTGAGTTTTCTCACAGTTTATTTCCCCCAAGTAAACTGATGATATGATAAGGTCGTCCGTCCATTTTATTACCTAAAAGTTCCTAAAAAGGGTTCTCTTAAAAGGCCGGATAATGGGTCAGAGTTTGACTCTTTTTTCTTCACATATTTCCGCCCCAAAGAATGTATATGTTAGCAAAACATTAGATATTAAAACCAACGTTAGAATTTTCCTTACATTGCCTTTGCTAGGCAATGGGGGGGGGTTGGGGGCGTCCCTCGAAGGGGGTTTATCCCGCAGGCCCCTCTAGATACCAAAATAACTGAATGTTTCTGGGTATTATCTCTGATGGCCAATCCAGCCTGTTCGCTATGTGGAGGGGGGGGGGATGGAGGCGGGAGTTACCCTATCTCTGTCTTTCTAGTCTTTATATAACACTGTTTTATATCTGGCCAAGACATAATCCCGATGGTAGACCAATGGATTTGCCTAGATTTTCTTTATTTTACAAAAGGCCACACCCAAACCAGTTCCACACTTTTCCCCAAATATTTTGGAAGGAGGGGGGGGGAGTTTGTTATTTTTAACCTTTCAAAAAAAGGCAAAAAAGTAGCTTAGGAAGGGGGTCTTTAGGACCTGGGGGGGTCTCGCCAACGGCAAGATGACATAAGAAATAATGGGGGAAGGCCGTTTCCCAGTTTATTACAGAAGTCCCAACCCTAATTGTTAAGTGACATATTGTTTAATACAACGGGTTTTAATAAAATCCCTCCAGTAGACATTACAAGAAGGTACTTGATGGTCTCGTCCATTTGAGAAGGGGATATGGAGTTTGAAAAGTGTCAAAGTATTTTACCGCGAAGATACCCTCTCTTTCGGCAATATAAGAAATTAAGGTGGGAAGTTTTATTCCTTTTCAAGGAGGGGAGGGCCGGAACCTCGGTGGACCATAAATTGGGGGACGGGGCGGTTTATTGTTTCCTGATTGGACATTTCAGAGGGTAAGTAGTGGGTTGGAGGAGAGAGTTTTGGACACTTTTAGATTCTTCGTTATCTATAGCGTGGGATATGTTTAAGGGGAATGGAATTTCTTGTTGACCATGATTACAAGAAGTGAGGGCAGATTTGCTTGAAAGGAATTTCCTAAACCTTATCAATGCATTTCCCCCCATGGGACGAGGGTATCTAATTTTGCCAGAACCCCTTTATCACTGACCAATTACCGACCGATTTTACATGAAGTATTCCTGGAAACCGGGGAGAACGTCGGAAATTAAAATCCAACAATATAGATTTTATACTGTGTCCCTCTCCCCCGATTGTACCGTCTTGGCCCCATAAAACTCCTGTATTTGGTTTCTTAATGCCAAGAAGGGCCTACGAAAGTGTAAAATTCCATTTTACTCCCCCCCTATTTAGACAAAATTTCTCCGCATTTCCAGGTAGAGGGAGAATACCGTGCGTCTGTGGGGGGGACCTCCATTAGTTCTTTCCACCAGGAAGGTTTTTGTCAGTTGGCTGTCTTTGAGGTTTGCCCCGAGAGAGGGGATGTCGCTATCGCCTAACTTCTCCCTCTTAGAACCACCTTCAAGTGAAGGAAATTTCAAAAGGACCCCACGCCCGTTCTTGTATTTTTGGATCTTTATTATGAATTTTTTCTATGGTCAAATGAAGTATCCCCCTCCTCAATTTTCCAAAATTATTCGGCGCCCCGGTTATTTAATTACTGGCCTTGCCAGTCCTGGTTAGCGATTATGCAAAGTGATCCCCTGTCGGTTAGATACTATGTCG
>JABUQX010010029.1:37500-47500 GCA_015478945.1 Trachelipus rathkii | reverse complement strand
TATAATAACCTGAACTTAGAGGGCAATAAACCGCAATAAACCGCAACCTAACCTATATGGATCGACGTGCAGTAAATTTCGATAACCACCATGGATCTACTTTTGCCGTAACAGTTTTATTCTTATTTTCCAGTAGATTATTTACTACAGAGAAAATATCCCAAGATCTGGTCTGTCCAGGGCGCTTGCGCCAAACGTACGATGCGTAAAAAAAAGTACGATATTATTAAATAATTACTTTTTTTGTATTCAAAATTTTTGATCCTGCTAATCACCACTTAAATTTATTGTTAGTATCATATATATGAATAAAAATATATGAATAAAGTTAAAAAAACAACACATATTTATCTGCGTCATGAAACTCATAAATTTATATATGCTATATATATATATATATATATATATATATATGTATATATATATATATATATATATATATATATATATATATATATATATATATATATATATATATAACAGCAAAAAAATATATAACTGCTCTTCATACTCTGCTATATATATGTGAAGGTTACCATAAAGGCAGGAAAAACTATAGACTTTTGAGGAAAGTTTATTTAGAAGAAAAGTTTACTATATATATGTAGAACATGAAAAGCAATGTATTAAAAAAAAAATAATAATTTTTTTTTATAATTACTTCTAGAGACGCATGCTTTGTCATGGTACTTTTTAGATTGTGCAACATTTTTTAATGGTTTGCGAGTTTATATTTATTTTTTTTTTTAAACTAATGGAACCCCAAGGGTATACCACACCGTGGCAGGAGTCGGGGGTCTCTCGGCCTTCCGGGGACCGACAGGGTAGGACTATTTCCCCCCCTCCGGGAGGGTCTCCGGACCCAAGCTCTTTGGTATTTGGGTGTCATGGGGGTTCCGCCCCTTCCCTACAGGGTATGGCAAACGTCCCCCCTTCTGTTCCCCGTCGGCTCGACCCCCTACTTGTCTAAAATACTATATATATATATATATATATATATATATATATATATATATATATATATATATATATATATATATATATACTATATATATATATATATATATATATATATATATATATATATATATATATATATATATATATATATATAGTATTTACGGCAAGTATAAAAGGCTCAGCTCATCAGAGGCTGAAGAGAGAACCATACCAACAGAAGTGGGCAAATCTGGTCAGGAGGCCCTCCCCGGAGTGAGAAATGGTCTGCAAGTTCCCAGGCCAGGCTTGACCACCATCGTGCGGCAGGGTTCCCATTGGTTGAAAGATAGGCAAATATGAAGCTCGCAAGCGTGTAAATGTTTATGATCTAAAAGAGAATGCCACCATTCTTTCATTATCTCTGAAGTAATAATAAAAGAAAAAGTTAAAATGCATTTAGCTTCAGTGATTTCTACATGC
The DNA here is from genome assembly GCA_015478945.1 of Trachelipus rathkii. Lineage (NCBI taxonomy): Eukaryota > Metazoa > Arthropoda > Malacostraca > Isopoda > Trachelipodidae > Trachelipus > Trachelipus rathkii. Next base: position 46,081 of record JABUQX010010029.1, on the reverse strand, counting down.
TATAATCAAACTTTGGCTTCTAAATAAACTTTCTCCAACCACTACTATTTGACTTAACTTCACCATATATATAACAATATTATATATGTATATATGTATAATAACATAATAATATATAATAATATAATAATATATATATATGTATGTATATATAATAATATATATATATATATATATATATATATATATATATATATATATATATAGAAGAGAGAGAGAGAGAGAGAGAAAGAAGAAGAAAAGAAGAAGAAAAAATTGTCTCTATGCAGCCTGGACTCTCAATCCAATTGGGGTTTATATTCATTCACCCATTGTAATACTTTGTATTTTTGTGTTAAGAAATCTTCTTTCAAAACACGTTCAATGCGCCGGAGGCATCACTTATAAACCGAAGAATCGACAAAGTATCCTTCCCAAAGGAATTTTGTTTCAGCAACTTTTCTTGCCTTCTTTCAGGAATCTTATACACAACATTTGATGACTAGGAAGAGAAAAGTCTTAATTCGCTGTATATCCATCCATGATACCATATATAAATATATATATATATATATATATATATATATATATATATATATATATATATATATATATATATATATATATATATATATATATATATATATATATATATATCATATATATGATTCGACCGTCCCAATCCATATCTCAAAAACCACAATAGCAAAAGGAAAAAAAAAGAATACATTGTTGGAATCCTGGCAAAATTTTATAAAGAAACTGTATAAAAAGAAAAAATCAAAAAACTACAATAGCTACAGGGAAAAGAAATACATTTTGGAATCAGCAGTAAAATGTTAGTTAGATAATGAAAAAAATTTTTAAACAAAAATTGGCTATTTTTTTTGGGGGGGGGAACTGGGACATAGTATATATATATATATATATATATATATATATATATATATATATATATATATATATATATATATATATATATATATATATATATATTAACTGTAAAGGGACGGCAATGTGGGGGCTCGAGCCGACGGGGAACACAGAAGGGGACGTTTTCCATACCCGTAGGGGAGAGGGGCGGAGGAACCCCACGACACCCAAATACCAAAAGAGCGGGGTTCAGGAGACCCTCCCCGGAGAGGGGAATTTCCTACACCGTAGTTCCCCGGAAGGCCGAGAGGCCCCGACTCCCACTACCATCGGTGCAGTATACCCTTAAGGGTATTCTTTAGATTAAAAAAAAAGCAAAATTTAATAGAAAGTCTTTTTATTTTAACGAGTAACCAATAAAAAGGTCTCTAAATAGGCTTTCTAATCATATTACTATAATTATTAACAATATTTTTTTACATTTTACTAACTAAAATTTACCAGGATTCCAAAAATGTATTCCTTTTCCTGTAGCTATTGTAGTTTTTTGATATATATATATATATATATATATATATATATATATATATATATATATATATATATATATATATATATATATATATATATATATATATATATATATATATATATATATTTTAACATTTTCACTAAAATTGAAGCATCAAACTTGCAATGTTGTGGGTGCTCAACTTTGCTGTTGTAGTTTTGAGATATGGATTAATGAAACTCTTCTATATATATATATATATATATATATATATATATATATATATATATATATATATATATATATATATATATATATATATATATATATATATATATATATACTATATATATATATATATATATACTGGGTTGGCACGAAAAAAACAAATTTAAATCAACTAATTTTTTAATCGATTTTTTATTAAAAAATCATTATTATTTTGATTTTTTGATTTTATTTGATTTTTTTAAATTTTTTAGGCAAATTTTTTTTCTAAATTAATAATTATTTGTAGTTATCACCTGATATTACATCTATATAATAAGAAATATCATCAATGAAGTTTCAAATCCTTTTTAATAAAGAAATAAATAAAATTAGAGTTCTCAGATATTATACAGTATATATATAATTTAAATAATTTAATTAATTAAACTAAATATTAATTATATTTACTAAACTTATTTTTAATTAGGTAATAATTAGGATTATATACTAATTTTCTAAAAATAGTAATTAAAAAAGCAATTTTTGCCTAATAAAATCAAAAATATATATATATATATATATATATATATATATATATATATATATATATATATATATATATATATATATATATATATATATATATATATATATATATATATATATATATATATATATATATATATATATATATATATATATATATATAAATATATATATATATATATAACATATATATATACTCACCTCATATATATATATATATACATATATATATATATATATACGTTTTTACAAATATTTACTTATAAAAATATATATATATATATATATATATATATATATATATATATATATACTACTCATCAAAAATAACGAACCACTAGGGTAAATTTCACTCGCACGAACTGGAAGACTTCTAACCCCATGAAACCCCACACCAGCACATACGACAGCATCAGTGTAGCTATGTAACCACCCCGCAGAGAATTCGCTGCAGTATTGGGACCGTCACCGCGATAAATTTAGGAAAACATAAACCACGTAACTAGACCTAGGTTATGGCGGTGTATAATCGAGCGAGGGATCATTCACGTACGAAGCGACTCCAGTAAACATTGAGGGGATAGTGCGTCAACTATCAAGAGATCAGTGCGTGCAGATAACAATACTCCAAGCCGAAGGACCTGGGTACCGGGTACTTGGTCAACGGTTCGGTGTAGCGCAAACAACGATTGCACGGGTGTTCCAACGGTTAAAGGAAACCCTGACACATGATCGCCGGAGAGGATAAGGTAGTCCCAGGGCCACGACACCCGTGCAAGACCGATTTATACGTCTGCGTGCATTACGAGATCGCCACACAACGGCACGACATCTGCAGATACAGCTAACGGTGGTACGCGGCACCAGGGTGAGTGACAATACAGTGCGTCTTGCGGAATATAATTACCAGCCCCGAAGGCCTGCCATAGGTCCACCACACAAAACGACACATCGAAGGCCGCGACTGGCATTTGCCCGAGAACACATCCACTGGACGGTCGACGATTGGGCAAAGGTACTCTTTACAGACGAGTCGAGAGTGTCTCTGTACGCCTTGGACAGGCGTGCTAGAGTATAGGAACGACCGACGGAGAAGGTTTGCCCAATGCAATGTGCTACAAAATTGCCGCCGTTTGGAGGTGTGCCGGTTATGGTGTGGGAGGCATCTCTTTAACGGGGCCTACGGAGTTGCACATCTTCGTTGGAGCACTCTTACTGCCGTAAGGTATATTACAGACATCCTCGAACTATATGTCGTGCCATATGACTCCTACATCGGCGACTCTTTAATCCTAATGCATGACGATGCAAGACCACATAAGGCCCAATGTATGAACGACTACCTTAGGACGGTTCAAATTATGGCGTTGTAGTGACCAGCATATAGTCGGACCTCAACCTAATCAAACATTTATTGGGATATCCGCAATGTTGGATCAACCTTTACAATCCCCTCTACGGACGCTCCCGGCCCGGCGACCTGCACTGCACGACGTATGGGGATCAAATCACTGTCCAGGACATTCCTTACTCATCGAAGAACATGCCAGGACCTTGTCAGTCATCCGGCTAAATTAGAGCACGATATTGAGTTGAGACCACCACCCGTGGCCGTCGCCCATTACGTACCAACATTGTGTGTTTGCATCGCCAAACCTCGGAACCCTACTAAGCCTTTGGCTGCACTTTAACCTCACACTCTATCAACCTACGGTTCTGGGGAGGAATCCACCATGTTACTGTCATTGTCCAATATAGTTTCTTCTCGTTCTTCAACCTTTTCTACCTTTCCTTCGCCACGAAACCTTGGGGTGCGTTAATTTGACGAGATTAGTATATATATATATATATATATATATATATATATATATATATATATATATATATATATATATATATATATATATATATATATATATATATATATATATTTATGTTGAATCGTTGTTGCCTCTATTCTTTCTTATGAAATAATACACAGCGGCAACATCGATTCATTCAATAAAAATTTAGATAAACACTTTAAGGAATTTGGTCTTTGAAGTAATATTCAACTCAATTTTTATTTTATCAAAACACTAGAATTAGTAGTGACCTAGATAGAGTAAAATCAAACTAAAATATTGAAATCATGTGATAAATGTTAAAAGTGTATCGTGTAAAGAATTCGGGCCCCCAAATTTATAATTGCGATAAATAGCTTTGATGTTCTTCACCGTTTAGAACGTATCTGATCTAAGACTGTGATCTCTTCGATCACACGAAGCAGGAGAAATAACCCAAAAATAAAATTTCACAAACACGTACCAATATGATGTTTGCTGCCTATAGCAGATCTGCTCTAAGTGAGCAAACTCATGTTACATTAAGTAGGTAAAATAATATACTAATTTTATAAATACGTATCAGATGTTTTAAGGCAGTGGTCACATCAACATAATAAATAACCAAAAATACTTAACAGACTAGTCTTGAGTGGACTGTAAAGTCTTTGCTAGTCTTTTTTTTTCTTTTTTACAAGGAATTCTCTATCTATTAATTCACCTCCTCTCTACTCCTAAAAAGACGACTCAATCCTTCATTACTCGTTTGATTTTGAAAGACTTCCCACCAAACAGAAGTTAGATCATGCTTGGAGGGATGCCTTGGAGCAATAACCCCATATTTTTTGTCGAATTTCTAATAAGGGCATCAAGAAATTTTCAATTTTTAAAAAATTCGGTTTCTTCATCTTTTTACTCAAAAAAATCTTACATACAACTATCGCACCTTCGAAAACCCTCAGCTTAAACCTTTATCTGTTTTTAATTGTCTTGGTGTTTTTTTTATCGTGACATTCTTGGAGCTTCTAAAAGACGTTGGGTTTTCTGTGGTGAATTCAGAATTTATTTACGCTACCAAAATTTCAGTGTGACTCACATATCTGGAATGGTTCCACCCACAGAACTCTTTTCTGAAAAATGCTGAGTTAATTAATATTTTTACTTATAATCACTCCTTAGGATAGCCTTTTTAGGGGTGCTATGGACTATAATGTAGGAAAATGGCGACAGCGGATGGAATCCAGTTGAGAACAATAAATGAAGAGGAGGTGAATAGATTCGTGGCAACGTCAAAAGCTGTATCCGAGGAGAGGATCCCGTGACATGTAGTGGCTGTGAGCGATATTGGTGTGTCCGATGCTAAAGCGTTTGAGAATCACCTCGTACAATTGATTTCATTGGCTAGAGAAAGACTACTCAACAATATCTGACTTTATATTTCAAAGTTTTGTCCCTAGCTGATTACACGCCCATCACTCCTGCCAGTAGGATCGAAAGGCTTGTCGGAGAGCAAGATAATAACCAGTTGCTGGACGGAGACCTTGTCGAATGGCATCCAGGAGGTACCTAGTACAGATACGAAAAGAGGAGAATGGCACTCTGGTCAAGCTGTCATCGATTTCGTTGTCAGTCATTCCTACGTGAGAGGAAGTACAACAGAGTGTAATTTCTTTCCTGCAAGAGTAGAGAGCAACAAATGAAATTGTTGTACAACGGATACCATTGAATTTTTAGAGTAGGGGGTTTTGAGCTCCAGTAGGGCCCTGAGCGAACCCGAAAAAATTATATAAGAGATAGTGGTCTTGGTTGAGGAATAAAATACGAGAAAGGGCATCATTATAACCATTACGTCTGCAGTAAAATTGAAGCATGAATTGGGATGGTATCAGAGAGGTTGTAGTTGGGAATAATAGCAGACTTTCACAAGCCTTCCCTGTTTTAGAGCCGTCAGTAAACAACTGGAGTGGGTTCCCCGTGAACTGCAGAGTGAGACAAGAATGATACCTTTAACAAGGCAGCAGGGTAGCTGGATTTGAAAAGAGAGGTTTGAACCCAACCAGGAAGATGGTAGGATCAGGGAAAAGCTGAGGTGTACACATTTCGTCGTAAGAGAAAGGCAGTACTTTTTTTCAAATGGATCTTGAGGAAGTTAAGAAAGCTACGAACTGTGTTTGAAAATTCCCAGTAAGGATGATTCTGAGGGGTCTCCCACAGAATCAGTGTCAGAACAGACGATATTTGGGCTTGAAAGCTAAGATGACTTGTGTACGTGATATATTCCCTTCTGCTTTAACTTCAAGGCTGACCCGAGGTTACGATCGGAGGGTTCCCGTAGAGGGCTAGCAACCCGGTCCTTTCCTTTTGCTTGTATTACTCTTGGACCAGCGTTAGAATCTTATGCGCCTAGAAACAAGATCCTCTGGAGAGCTCTGAGTTTTGAGACCTAATGGAAGAAGATGCAGTTCTACTGAAGGGCGAAAACCCTACTGAGTGTTAACTCGAGGACTAGCGTCGGAAATCATTCCACCGAGAAATGGTTTTCTAGAGTTCTCTAGGGTTAAGGGTTTCTGGCCAGAAGAAGATGCTGGACCAACTGACAGGGCGAAAGGCCTTCCTGGGAGTTGTTATATATATATATATATATATATATATATATATATATATATATATATATATATATATATATATATATATATATTTTTATATATATTTTTTTTATATATATATATATATATATATATATATATATATATATATTTATATATATATATATATATATATATATATATATATATATATACTATATATATATATATATATATATATATATATATATATATATATATATATATATATAAAAACCATATAAAGTAACAAATATATAAAAATATTTAAAAATCCACTAATTAAATAATATATAAATATATATATATATATATATATATAGGTGTGCGTTTATCTGTATATATTAATTTTAATACTTTACTGATGAGTATGAACTTAAATAATGACATTATAGCTTCTCTATTAGAGAATGCTTTTGTTCGAAGATCTGAAGAGGAAAAAAGACTAATTTTGCGAAAAGGGAGAACAACTCCAAAACTGACCCATATACATATTTGTAAAAAAGGTACTAGAGCTTTCAAATCGACATGGTACGAAAGATTTTTGTGGCTTTGTGGTAGTGTACAAAAAAATCGTTTATTTTGCTGGCCATGTACTCTTATAGGAACAAGGAAAAATGTATGGTGTAATGAAGGGTATAACGACTGGAAAAATCTGGCTGTTGCCTTGGATAGACACTCTAGTTCGAGAGACCACATTCAAAATGAAATTACTTTTAAGACATTAAGTAAAGAGTCCTTGACCGTTTTGGAACAAATAAACGAGCAAGCAAAAAGATCAAGAAAGGAATTTAATGAAAGAGTTGCTAAGAATAGACAGATATTCAACGTACTTATTGATCTTACTTGTCTGCTGGCTAAACAAGAGTTATCTTTCCGTGGACATGATGAATCTAAAGATTCGTACAACCAAGGGAATTTTAAAGTTTTTTGTGAATAGATGCCGGAGATCAGTCATTGAAAAACATTTTGAAAAGATTACTGGTCTGTCAAAAACTATTCAGAACGACATTATCGAGTGCATAGCTATGGAGATGAAGGAAACCATTTGCAACATAATACGTGACTCACCCTTTTTTTCTATCCAGGTCGATGAAACGACAGATAAATCTGAATTAACTCAGTGTTCTTTAATTTGTCGTTGTGTTGATCCTTCGGGTAAAATAAAAGAGCATTTTTTAGGCTTTTACGATATAGGTGAAGACCGTAGTGCAACAGGAATATGTCAAAAACTTGTAGAAATATTAGAACCCTTTGACTTTAAAAATAAGCTCGTTGCACAAACATATGATGGAGCCAGTGTAATGTCTTCTGAGCTAAATGGGCTTCAGGCAAAAATTCGTAGTTTAGCCCCTCAAGCACTTTTTACCCATTGTTTGGCACATCGCTTGAACCTTGTCCTACAGCACAGCTGTCGCAATGTATCAGCCATTAATATTTTCTTTGCGACTTTACAAGGAATACCTTCTTTTTTTCATAAGTCAGCCAAACGAACTGCAGTTTTAGACCGTATAGTGAATAAAAGAATACCAACGCACAGTGAAGTGAGGTGGAATTCGAATTCTAAAATCGTAAATTCTATTTTCAAAGAAAGAACAAGGCTGATTGAAGTGTTCGAAGAACTTATGAAAACTGAAAGTACTAATAGCAAAACAATCCGGCAAGCAGAGGCTTACAAGAATAAATTGTGTGAATTTGACTTTGTTTTCTATTTACTTATCTTCAATGACATATTTCTGAAAACTGAAATACTGTATAATGTCCTCCAGAAAAAATCAATAGATATTCAGATGTGCATTGCTAATATATCCATTTGTGAAAGAGCTCTACATGACATGCGAAATGATGATATTTTCCTAAGTTATATGAAGAAAGCTGAGATTGAAACTGGAAAGGGTCCACGTACTATAAGAAATAAAATAGATAATGATTCTTCTGTGTCTTGCCATTATAAAATGAATTATTATTCTGTCTTAGATAATATTACTACTCAAATAAATACTCGATTCTCCAAC
>JABUQX010010029.1:10000-35000 GCA_015478945.1 Trachelipus rathkii | reverse complement strand
AATAGTTTTCAAAATTGTCGCCCAATTAAAATTTAAGAGCCTAATCTGGCAACATCCAATTTTTTCTAAAGTCGGGATATCTGAGCATTTATATATATAATTTATATATATATATATATATATATATATATATATATATATATATATATATATATATATATATATATATATATATATATATATATATATATATATATATATATATATATATATTATATACTATATACTAATATATATATATATATATATATAAAAAAAAATAGTTTAGAGCGACAACTATCATCAATCCATATCTCAAAAAACTACAATAGCCACAGGGAAAAAGAATAAATTGCTGGAATGCTGGTCCAATTTTAGGGCGGAAAATGTATAAAAAAAAAAAAAAAAAAAAAATCTCAAAAACTACAATAGCTACAGCGAAAAGTAATACATTTTTGGAATCCTGGTAAAATTTTAGATAGGAAAATGTAAAAAAATAAAAAATAAAAAAATATTATTAATAATTATAGTAATATGATTAGAGAGCCTATTTAGGGAGACCTTTATTGGTTACTCGTTAAAATAAAGAGACTTTCTATTAAATTTGCTTTTTTTCTTTTACTAAAGAATCCCAAGGGTATACCGCACCGATGGCAGGAGTCGGGGTCTCTCGGCCTTCCGGGGAACTACGGGGTAGGACTAATTCCCCCCCTCCGGGGAGGGTCTCCGGAACCCCCGCTCTTTGGTATTTGGGTGTCGCGGGGGTTCCTCCGCCCCTCCCCTACGGGGTATGGAAAACGTCCCCCCCTGTGTTCCCCGTCGGCTCCAGCCCCCCACATTGCCACGTGTAATACAGCACAGTAATATATATATATATTATGTCCCCTGCTCCTAAAAAAAAATAGCCAATATTTATTTTATTTATTTATTTATTTTTTTTTTTACATTTTCCTAACTAAAATTTTACAAGGATTCCAAAAATGTATTCCTTTTCTTTGTAGCTATTGTAGTTTTGAGATATGATTTTTTTTTTTTTTTTTTTTTTTTTTTTTTTTACAGTTTCCGCAATAAAATTTTGCCAGGATTCCAACAATGTATTCCTTTTTCCTGTAACTATTGTAGTTTTTGAGATATGGATCGATGATAGTTGTCGCTCTAAACCAAATATCACCATATATATATATATATATATATATATATATATATATATATATATATATATTATATATTTATATATATATATATATTTATATATACTATATATACTTATATATATATATATATATATATATATATACAGTGGCGTATCCAGAAATTTTTTTCGGGGGGGGCCAAACAAAAATCGCTCTTTATATATATATATATATATATATATATATATATATATATATATATATATATATATATATATATATATATATATATATATATATATTTATAATAAATATAACTATATATATATATATATATATATATAGTTTAAATATATTTCTCTCTATAAAATATATATATATATATATATATATATATATATATATATATATATATATATATATATATATATATATATATATATATATATATATATATATATATATATATATATATATATATATATATATATAAAGTGAAAGGACAAAATATTGAATTCCTAAGAAAAAATGGGAAGAATTTATATGAATTACTAAAATCATACCTAAATTATTAAATTTAATCGCCTGACACGAGAGTGAGCGAAGTCTGAGATGACATCTTCAATTTTTATTTCAATATTTCGATGTATGTAGAGGAGGGCAAGTCCAATAAGTCTTTCATCTCCAATAGTATTTCTCAAGTAGGTTTTCAAAGGTCTTTATGTTGAAAAGCTTCTTCCTACTGAATCATTAAACACGGGTAAAATTGCCAGTATTTGCAACAAGATGTAAATATTTGGAAATTGTGACTGCAAACAAGAAACTAGTCCATCTATTGCGGTTTTTGGGCGACCTGTGCTGTGATGCCATTTCAACTTCCATAAATCCCATTCTGCTTTTACTAAATCTTCATTTGGGCTTTCGAGATCTTCCTTGTAAAATATTACACAATTTTTATCTTCTCATATGGCACATTACACCCGTTCGGTATGACAAATTGCAAGGAAAATTTAAAAACCTCTCTTAATGCTGATATTAAATCATCCAAAAATGGTATAAAAATGGGTGTGCGAAAGTAGGAATGTTGGGTCTGTATTTTTGGAATTTGTTAACTCTTGGTACAGCAATTTCAATACTCAGTTCAGATTCAGATGCGCTTACACATTCTTCAAAAATCAGCTGAAATTCTAATGTTGCATTTTCTCTGATGGTTTCAAGTTTAGTTTAACTAAGAGATTTGTTCCTGACAGCGACGAATTATATAAATTAATTTAACTTCGCTTTATATTATTAACGGATATGATACCTAAAAATTTTTAGTGTCTAGAAAATTTCGGGAGGGGCCATGCTTTATTTCCTAAATACGCCACTGTATATATATATATATATATACATATGTATATATATATATCATATATATATATATATATATATATATATATATATTATTCTATACTATATATATATATATATATATATATATATATATATATATACAGTATATATTTCATTTTCCCTCTTTTTGAGATGTTCCTTACATTGTTTTATTTTTGAATTTTTTTCCTATTCTAAGGTTTTTAATTAATTTAACAGTGCCAAGCAATTTTTAATCAGTTTTAAATGTATTTATTATTTTCCTCTGATTTTAAATTAAGAGGCCAAAAATACAACCAATCAAATTTATACAACCTTCATTAATTAAGCGTGCATATACAGATTACTTTATATTATTTAATATAATTGTGATTCAACAAATGTTATATATATATATATATATATATATATATATATATATATATATATATATATATATATATATATATATATATATATATATATATATATATATATATATATATATATATATATTATATATATATATATATATATAGAGGGGTATAAAATAATAAGGATATTTTTCAATACAGTATAAAACCCTTCTGTGCTAACCTAACTCAAATTTCAAGCAAACTTTAAAAGTGATAGAAATTAATTTCAGCAGAAAACACAGAAGATTCAAGAGATTTCCATTTAGAGGACTGGCTGGAATGAAGGGAACAAACTTTGAGTTACTTAATATCAGCCAAAAATTCATGTGGAGATCTTTACAACCTTTGTGTAACAAGGGCGTCTAAAGGTGGTGGCATATGAGTTATCAGCTCCAAAGAACATTTTCCGCTGTGGTACCTATAGCAAAGAAGTCAAAGCACCAACAGCAAATTTACAAGATTAAGTCAAGTGAACTGGATGGACTGGATATTTTATAGGCTTTTGTGCACTGACATTTAATACAGAAAGGCGGGTGAAACCTGTGCCTTCCAGGTATGAGAGCAGTATTCCAGTGCGCCATGCAAAGGCGGTTAGAGAGGAGCCCCTTTTTAGTTGGAGTAACTATGACGAAGAAGCAGATCTTGAATCCCAATGAGAACTCCCAGCTTCAATTGAGGCCGGCAAAGCAACCGTTGTTATATGAGTTTTTCCAAGACATTTTTTTATTTATGGTAAGGACATGAAAGTTTATATTCTAAACAGAAGAGATGGAACCATGAAAGAAGAGCCAAATAGTTAACAGGTGTCTTTGAGATAAGACTCGTAGAAATAAATTTTTTTACCCAGGTTACGATGACCCCATTTGAGGATTATATTCAGATCAACAAGAGAACCGTAATAAAAGAGAGGAGCAGATTTAAATGGGTAGAAAGAATGGAATAGCGGGTCAGTGTTAGATTACATCCCAAAGAGAGTATCAATAATGAAAAGTAGGAAAAGAATATGGGATAAGCTGAACCCTAATTAACAATATTACTTAATTACTTATGCTTAATTGAATAAATATATAAGTTGTAAGGTAATTTTATCGGAGTTAAGAGAAAATTACTCTAGGTTATAGCCGAAACTTTTCTTTTTATATTAAAATAAAATTAAATAGGAAAAATAGTGTTAAAAGAGTATTTAAAAATTCTGATATGTCAGAAGTGTAAGAGTCAATCTGATCATTTTCGCCTTCACATAATGAAGAAAAAAAAATGAAGTTTAATAGTAAACCATTCAGATATGTAATTTAAAGTGATAATATAACAACTTTAAAGGATGATAAATACGCAGTAGACATGATAATAATAATGAACAGGTCTGATAATAAAAATATAGGTCTATCAATTGATGAACGAATAAGATGCTGGTTACCACACTATTTGTATAAACACTGAATAAGAGCAGGATAGATAGCAAAAAATGTTAACTTGGAGCTCGAAAGCATGAGATCTAATACTATATAATATGTTGAAAAAACCTTCTTAAAAGCAGTATAATAATTATCACTAAGATTAGAATGTTTCATATATATTTTAAAACAATACACGACATATAGATAAATAATTTATTCTCTATAATATTAAAATTATTCAGATTCGCAAATATTTTAAAGATGAAAAATATGAAAAGAGAATTATCTTAATAGCGATCGTTATAAGGCTGATAAATAGATGTATATCATTAGTTCATCCCTGGCTGAACTCACTGCGATCCAATCTTTGTTATCTTAGAGATAATTGAGAAATTGTTGGAGAAAAATAACTATGACGATGTTCCACGCCTTAGTTAAATTATTGGTCAATTCCTAAGCTAGTGCTAAGCTGCGGTGCATTCCTTCTCCTTTTCCTGGTCAATAGTATGGGCGTCAAGTCAATAAGTATCATGCTGAGCACCATTAACCTCGTTACCATGAGAACGTTCTCTGTGTTAGTGAGCCCCTGGTCATGAATTACTTTACCATTCGGTACACACTACTTGTAAGAGAACCATGCATCAATGAAGCATCCGCTCCCCAATCAATCGCTTAACAACGCCAATCGTCGTCTGATGAACTTATGTGGTGCCACAAACACCACCGCTTGCACACGACAATCAGGCGAAACGATATAACCCGTTTGAGGTAAGTCAACAGACAACCAACAGGTGATTAACAAGGTCCCGATGTGTGAGTATGAGAAGCGGAGCGCCGGATCCATCTGAATGCTTAACTGCTGAAGAACAAATAAAAAATGAAAAAAAAAATTTAAGAAAATACTAAAAGAAAAAAGCAGATACGGACATCAGTGCTTATCAGAACCCCTCTTGTTATGCTATTGAAAGTAATCCGACCCCTACACGAAAGCAAATTGACATTATTAATACATTTGTTTTACAAAATAAATATTTGATATAACACTAATCTATTACATGGTGATTCATTGAAATGCATGAACGTTTCAAGGAATCAAACGTATATATCTTTAACCACACTTATTATCATAAAAATATCCAACAACCCTAATAACATATAATCTGAACACCACTGAGATCTGTACCGTCCTTTTTCTCTTCTTTCCACACAATCTTGGCTCCAGCACAAGTATGCTCACTCTTGGCCCTAATATACGGAGAGAGGAGATAAGAAGATGACCGATATAGAAGCGACGACGCAACAGGAAAAAATAGTACTATGATAATAACCTGATTGGAGAGATAATTAAATAGTACATAAATGGCCTACCGTAGTATCAGAAAAAAACCGCACGCGGAGATGGGAGAAGAGAGAAAGTAAAGTATTAAAGAGAAGAAAAAACAAAAAGAACCCCGACCGATGAAATGAAGTAGAATTCAACTCGTAGCATGGAGGAGTGAGAACCTAAGAGCCCCATAAAGCAAATATGTATTCTCGTGTATTGTTGGTTTGCGTCATAACCGGCAGAAATTGAGAACAAAGGAAGAACCGCGATAAGAGATAACTGGATAGTAGAATAAATCACATCACAGAACCCAAGCACCAGAAGCCCACGATCTTCCCACCCCGAGTTAACACCCCTCGTCAGCTAAGAGTATCACGAAGCACCACTCACGAGAGATGAGACAAATTAGATATTTAAATACCATAGGGTGAACCTTTACACTGAAGTTGTAGAATAGATATCATCATTTTACTCCGCACACCGAGTATAATAAAAGGAGCGAGGGTACATGCGTAAGGTTATTATAGGAAAGATAAACTTAAAAATACATATTGTAATAATAATAATAAATATATATATAGTAAAAGAAGAATATATAATTCTGTCAAATGTATATACATTTATAGCAGAACATTAATATAGTACTAAGTAACCATCTAATATAGCAAGAAATAATATAATATTAAAATTTTATTTTTTAGTTTATATTATAATGTTTTATATTATTAATAAACATTGAACGGTCACGACTACACTATCAAATTATATAGATAGTATATGTGGTATATACGTAGTTTCTAATAAATGTATAATGAACTGAATTTTCGATAGATTAATTCCATCCTGGATTATACTGAATTATTAGCTATTAGATTATATTAAATAATGGCTTCCATAAAATAATAGCTAACATAATAACACAATCTTTACTAGAATAGTATAATATAATAAGTACATGGTATTAGAAGAATTAAGAGTTATATGGGTTTATAATAAAACTATGTAAACACCAGCATAGAAATCAATAATCTATATACACTGTATAAGGCATTCCTCTTTGGTTTTTATTTTTTTCTAATGCATCTATCTAAGTTTGACAAGCACGTAAGTCTAATAAAATGGTTGAAAGGGATGGAGATACCCATTTTTCTACATACTATATATCAGAATCTCACTTGCTCCTCATTCCAATCTGTTATTCACATATGGCTAAAAGATGAACTTTACGATTAAGATATCACAGACAACCTGAAAAACTCAAATACTCTCTTACGAGTTCCAATCGAGCCTCACACAAGAGACTCGAAAAGCAGTGATTTTGGAATACGCGTTCACTCATATTTCCGAATGTCAGGTATCTCACCAAGAGTACTCAAACCCAGATCTTCACCATACCGCCCACCTGAACGCATACACTACTAATGAGACTCTGAGTATATGAGACAGAGTACTTTGAGAGAGTATAGAACTATTATCTGAACTGATAGTATGTTGAATACTACAACTGTTCTATACAAATATCATTTACGCAATCCCTATATTAACGCACGGGCAGGCAGTAGACTATGCTTAACCAACCTTAACAAGCCGATCCCCGAATAGTAATTATAAACAAAGATTACGAGGAAAAAAAGAGACAGACTCAAGATGAGAGCAATAATGAAAAGTCCAGATACAAGTAAAGACAAGCAGAGTCTAAGTCTGATCCGGGATCAGAAGTTCCGAACCTAGAGGATGGAATTAACGCACTCCTGGTTGAAGTGCAGGTAGACAGTATGGAGACGCGAGATGGATGAACGAGTTAGAAGAGACGACGAGAGAGAGAGAGAGAGCGGTAATGAGGATCGCAGAGGAGAAAGACATTAGCAGCCAAAGATCCAGAAAATCATAAAATCGTTGAGGGGCACAAGATGGATGCTGAGTTAGTAGAATTTGAAGGAGTATGAATTCGATGATGTCAGGAGGAGAAGAGAGAGAAAGGAAATGCATGAGAGTTTCAAAATCGAAACAGAAAGAAAAAAAAAGAAAGAGAAAAGAAAGAAGAAGAAAGATGTGGACAGACGTATGGGGGAATGAAGATGAAGAGAGAAGAGAGAGAGAGAGAGATGCGAAAACTGATTTTACTCAAGATGCGGGAGATAGGGAGAGAATGATGTGAGAGGGAGATAACCTGAGACAGAGAGAGTCTGAGAGAGGTTGGATTGATGAGATAGGAGAGAAAGAGAGAGAGAGAGAGAAAAAAAAATCGTCTATTGACTTCTCCTCAATTCCTCGGCAGAAAATGTTTGCTTATTTTCCTTTGTCCTTGTATTCTCATCCATAAACGGTATTTATTGTTTTTTCCCTTACTACGTCTCGGACTTCCTCATTCCACCAAACAGTCTTTTTTCACTTCTTTTTTTTTTTCTTGTTCCAGTCACTTCTCGTTCCAACTGCTCCACACCCTCTCTGAAATCTCTCCAGCCTTCCTCTGCTCGCTCAACAGTTTCTGAATGATTTCCTCAATTTATGAAGCCAGTTGTTGTGAAATCGTCTTTGTAGTTTTTATGCCTTTAATGTGTTTTCTAAAAACAAAAATGTAATAGTTCACCATATACCCGGTATACATTCTCTTTGGATTATCTTCCTTCGGTCAACCCTATACAGCCCACCGTTACTTTTCACACCCGACCTCAAAATCTTGTGGGTCTGAATCCAGAGAAACAGTTGGTATACTTTTTACATCCATGAACACCCTCTTATCATTGTTTGTGTATTCCTGGTTTTTCGAGCTTCACAGTTACCATGTCCACTTTTTACTCTCTCCATACTTAAAAAAGGTACATTCGATGTTCATTTTGGCACCACCGAAAATCCTATGACATGAATGGATCCACAATAGTCTTCCATAATCTATTATTCTCCACATCCATAATTTATTTGCTCCTATATTTCCGAATGGTGAACCCCCACAGTCAAAGATCACTCCCGGTCTGCACCTCCATATACGGCATTGAGTCTAAATTACAATGAATCACCTCTACATAATGTATTATTTACAACATCCACCCTCTCCTAAGGTAAAATACCAGGGTCCTGAAGATAAATTGTCATAATAACACTTTCTCGCAAAGTACTTCCATAAATTCTATCTTCGTCTATTAGCGTGCCTCTCTATGGTGGTTGAGCATTGACCTGCCATGTACCCATAATGGCTTCAACATTTGACTCATCCAACCTTTTTTCAACGTCCGCGCCATAATTCTCAAATCCGGCCAAATGTTATACACAATTTCTATTAAACATTAGAAGCCTAAAAAATATCTACTGGGTTAGTCATAATGGATCGCCCTACAACAAGTGTGTCTTCCGTCTTCTCTAAATTATACACCCCATATATAGATCATTGTGCAATTTATTCTTTCCATTACCCTGTCCCTTTATTAAATCTTTTCACACCCCCATCTAACCATGATTGTACATCCAAGACCCATTTGCTATCTTGCGCTTCTCACAGTCACAAAACTGTTTACCGGAGGGCGTGTAGGGTCTGTATATCTATATATTAATTATAGTAAGTAATATAAGTAGAATAAAGCTATATCATATAATATAATATACCCCGTGCACTTATTATATTTACATACGTAAATATATACATACATAAGTTTATAAGTATATAACTATATATATATATATTGCATTAAAACCACAATTAAATTTACAGCCAATATATAATGTCCCTAGTGGGTTTGAACAATCTTACCCTCGAAAATGGATGATAATACAAGGTTGTTACGCCTCGCTGACCACGGTATGAATGCCAAATAGAGATACTGCCGACCGATTTGTAAGTGACAGTTAATTCCACTTAAGACACAGGACTTTGGTGGTCTACGCCACCAATACCCTTACATCGTCAGTGACGATATTCAAACCCACTTAGGAAACATCCCTTATATATGTACTATAATAATGACTATGATTACGGTATAACATGCATTATGTATGCCATAACGTACGTAGAACAATATGGAACCTATCATACCGATTACTATCACTATATATCCCGTAAATGATAGTACTTATATTTATATATACCCGGTGACTATATTAATAAGTGACTAATATATGAGATAGATATCTACTATATAACGTAGGTATGTATACATAATAAATAATATACATCCTTGAGCCTAAATAATAATACCGTTAACCAAAATAACACTCACTACTAAATTTTTTCTTTCACAATGTGTTAAAATATTCAGTATAAGAGAATTAACGGTTAAGATTCATAAATTAAATAAGAGTAGTAAAGTTATATTTACATACTTACTTTAAGATCATTTATTTAATTTTGCGTCCAAATGAACTTAACAACAGTTTAAAACTGTGTAAAAAGACTCCTACAGCAATGGATTATTAAAAAGTGGAACAGAATTACCATAATCTGATCACAGTAAAGACTGTTTGCCAGTTACTGATGAGAGCAAAGAGCAGCAGGCGATAAGGAGACTGGTTTGAGAGCTGTTTGAGAATATTTGCTAGAGTAAGTTTACTGCAACTAATAGGATATATTCTCATATAATTTTCATACCATATCGAGGCGAAGATTCGGCAGGTATTTTGTCTTACTGCATATATAAGAACACAATACGTATATTTATACAATATTTATTTTTGTTGTTCAACTAAGATTCTCTTCACCTGGGGGGTCACACTGAACGCAACATGAGAAAATTTCAAAACCACTCAAAATCAGATATGGCCGTATTTTATTTACTTCTTATTACATATACCTGCATATAAAATTCTTAATGACATTCAGGATGAGCAATGCAAGCATTATCGCAATAAGTCACATAAGTCATTAGAATGTCACTAGATTATTGTCAGCGGAGCAACTGAACAATGACCATACATGAGTCAAACTCGTCACCGTGCACATCGACTCTAACGTGCGACCGCGTATGAAAATGAACATATGTAGCACATAGCTGTTCCATCTAGTGACGGTTTACACTTTGGATCTTGAAGGCTTGATATATGGTAGGTAGGTTAAATGCGATAGAAATGCACACAATTCACTTTCCAATTCACACAACATCTAGAGATAGTGATTCAAACACAATCTAAACTGGATAGGTTAGTAAACATGCCGACAGAAAAATTTGAATTTTGCACCCATGTCTGCGGCTATCGATGCTAATATTTCGTAATATTCATCATTTTATACATTTTAATGGTTAAAAAGGACTATTTCTCTTCCCACAACCAATAATTAATCTATAAGGGGGAACGGGAAATTAATTCACGTCCGCATTTATCTTTTCTTTTAAGAATTTAATCTATTCAAGAACCGTTTTATTCATATGATAATACTCCGACATATATATATTTTCATAAGTAAAACAGATAAAGCTAAAGAAATAACAAACAGAGTAACAGACATAGTTCAGACAAGTTGCTTAAATACTTCAAGTTGTATTCATAGAAAATAAGAAGGAAAATGAATGGAAAATGAAGGAAAAAAAAAAAGGCAAAATAAAAAGCAAATAAAAAAAATAAATCTAAGAGGACCACAAACGCGGTAAGTCTGGATGGAGAAAACGCGTTGTATATTACTGAGAGGCGACATGGCACCATTACCATTTGCCCCGATTTAGTAAACCACTGATTAAAAGGAATCACACTTCCTCATAAGTCAACGCGTTAAAAGGTTGACCAAGGTGGAGGTTGTGCACCAGCACAACAGCGTTTGCCTACCCTACTTCAAGGTCGAGTTTTTTGGAATTTACCCAGAGAAGGGAGGAACAGAAGGCATTCCCCATACTCTGAAACAAGAAACTAGGGTAGTTGGACGAATGAAGATTATTAGTGGAATCGTCGTAAACATATGACTTATCACAGAAAATAATCGTTTAACACAGGAAGAATTTGGAAGAGGTCTCCCAGGTGAAGAAAGTGGGAGAAACCATTGCGTTAGTTTCGTAAGAATAATCGAAGAGTAGGTCCATTATTCAAAGCAGGGTCAGCAACATTTAAATCATGCACAGTGTAAAGCTGCTCATATTTTGACAAAAATTACTTTATTTATTTTTGTATGCTCTAAAACAATTTTCTCTCCCATTTGTACTAATATCGGCCTCTATTCTTTGGAAAATTATAAATAATTTTACAGCTTAAGTATATTTATTTTGATATTTACCAATTGATATACTGAGCAAATACCCCTATCCAATTTGCCAATTACCAAAGATCTTTCGGGCAAAGTATTAAATAGGTGAAGAATAATATCATAATTACTATTTGTCGTTCTCTAGTAATCTGAACTAATGCTTTATATGATGACTCATATAAAGTATTGGTGACTAATTCAACTTTCCTATACAGAATTAACAACAGAACTTGGAAGGTGTTAACATCACATAAGCAAGTCTTCCAGATCGAGGTATCAACTATTTCAGAACTTCCAGTTTCCCAGTTTTGTTTCCAAAGGGTAATACTCATTATTATGATTTCCAGTTGGTTACGATAATATACTTTAAATAGTTACCTATTATTATTTATGTGGAACCTATAGTGGAAAAAAAATAAATATAATGTTGATCCATTATATTTATAGGTTCTAGAGCTTGGCTCCAAAAATTCTGTTAAGTCCTGGTTCAACGTCCTGATTCTGAAGCCTTGATACCACCCTGTTTTCAAGTCCAACTCACAAAATTTCCAACAACTTTTCTCGATTGATCTTAAGAAGAATAAAGTAGGATACACCTAATGAAGTTGAGTATGGAATATTTTTAGTTCTTTGCATCTATCACTGTACACACCACTGTATAATCCAACTTGCTCACCATTTCCATATTTTATCACCGAGAGCAAGGATTCCGAACAGAGTCTCTTACCTTTTTTGTACCTTCGATCTTTTGTGTTGCAGTACTACCGATCTTAGTACAAATAAATATCAGTTTTATGGCAAGTTTGGCCACTTTTGTATATATTTATAAAATAAACATATTTGTTTCCGTTATTGTCTCTGCATCACTTTCCGTATAATTTTTAAGGGGTTATTTTGGGAATTTTCGTTTTATTCTTTTCCTTCGTACTTACGGGCGTCAATCCCAAACATTTCTTTAATTTCCCTGAGATTACACTGTAAATACGACACTCTCCCTTACAACGGCCCTGAGTCCTATTTTTATTTATCCCAAATCATATAAAGTGAAGGGTTCCACCTGTGGGTGAAGTTTATTGGCTTTGCTTACGGAGTCCACGTAGAGCAGCGCGACACCTTTTTACTTTACTGGTGTCGCCGAGGGGCAGGGCGAACAAATGCGTTCAAGACCAAACTTGGTACTATGATGTGTTTCAAGGGCTATAAAAATACATTGGTGCAGAGCACAACCCAGCGACACAGGCGGAGTTAAATGCAACCATTCACTTGAAAAATAATGGCACCTACCTACTCATCTGCAATAAAGGAAGCCAGTTTGCATACATATTGGAGTACGTAAAGGGCGGAAAAAATAAAAGATAAAAATATTCAACAATAAACAATAATAATAATAATAATCCAAAATTTTCAACAATAAATTAATAATAAAAATAATAATAAAAAAATAGGAATTGAAGGAACTTCGCAGACACCAGTGTCCGTCTCTCCTCTCCTCTCCGCTAGGAAGTGTCTACTTTCACGAGAGGGTCACAAATTTCAAAGTATTAGAAATTTTTCAAGTACAGCGGAACGCACCATTCAACAGGAACTTAACCTTAATCTTTACAAAAATATTTCTGATGAAGCAGTGATAGTGACAAAATAAAAAGTAGAAATAGGGTTCATGAAGTGCAGGAAAAAAAAATTATCATTTTGAATACTCTGTAGTCTTATTGATTTAACCCATAGTCTGTTCTTTCTGAAGTTTTCTACAGTCTCCTTAAAAATCAATAGTATGGTTTCTGTAACAAACGATCGACTATTTTTTTCTCCCATTCTTGGTTCTAACTTGTCCTTCAGGATTTCAATGAAATCATTTGTCATTGCCATATGACATACCGAAGGCTTTTATTTCTAAACGTTGTTTCTTAAAGGTTGGATAATTTGAGTGGCGCCACTCTTCTTGAAAGGGGTAGAGACAAGGACTTTGTCTTACTATTATCTTCAGCTACTTTCCAGTCACACAGAATTGTTGAATCACTCTCCTTATTACAATGGACACTGCCCTTCTTCACTCTCTAGCTGTATACTTATGTGAATGGCTATGTGGCTCGTGTTTCCACAAAATCCCATGTTATGTGCATACACATGTCTACCTTTAATTATGAATGACAGGTTTCTTTTCTTTTCTGTTATAGGCGTTTTGTGGGTCATATATGCCTCATTTCATAGGAATCTTTCAACATCAAAACTCATATTTATCTTGGAACATATTATAGACAATTCTACAAAATTTTGCTTTTTTCAAAACTCAAATTTATAAAAATTTTAACAAATTTGCAAATAGGATGAAAATCTTACTACATGAAAAAACAATCTTGGTAAAAACAAAAATAAATTATGTACAAAAATTTTAGGATATTTTTTTATTATTAACCGTATCAGTAATTGTGACCCCCCCTCCCCAAAAAAAAAAATCGCTAAAAGAGAAACTCTAGACAAAAGGCAAAAATGTTTTTAGTGTTAAAGACTCGTATACATATGAAAATTTATTAAATTTATCACAGTATAAACGTACATATAAAATTTCTACAAAATAATAAAAAGAGTATTGCACTTTGCTTCCAATTGTAAAATTAAAAAAAAAAAATCACTTTTAAATCTTTAAAACTAAATTCTAAAACTACACAAAAAATTAGTAAAAAATTTTCTGTTTAACAACAAACAGGTTTTTTTTTTCATGTTTCGTATAAAAAAAAATTTCCTTTTCGATCAAAATCCATTTTTAGATGCAACTTTTTCTAATAAATAATTTGCTATCTAAAATGCAATAGTTTTTTTTTCTTTTATAAAATAAAATAAAAGATTCATTTTATAATGAATTTCAATTAACTATCTTAGCACTAGAATTTCATTGTACTGAATAATAAAAAGAAAAAAAACTAAACCTAATATTTGTATCAGAAGTTACCAATTATTACTTTCTATCATTATATTATATATATATATAAAATAGAAAGAGAAATATATATATATATATATATATATATATATATATATATATATATATATATAGAAAGTGACAGAGATATATATATGAGATATATATATATATATATATATATATATATATATATATGAAAGAAAGAGAGAGAGAGAGAGAGAGAGAGAGAGAGAGAAAGAGAGAAAGAAAGATAGAGAGATTAGAGAGTAGAGTGAGGGTTCACTTGCTGACTTATAATGAGGGGATGTTGGTCCACCTCCGCGCAGCAAAGCTGGAGTTTTATCTACCTAGGGGTGAGAATTAAAACTCACTGCGCACACGTTGGTGGCGCTGGTTTAGGATAGCCGACCTTAAAGTTCGATTTCCACTGAAAAGGGGATAAAGCACTTTAAAAGGAAGTTATATATATATATATATATATATATATATATATATATATATATATAAAAATATATATATATATATATATATATATATATAGAAAGAAAGTATATATATATATATATATATATATATATATAACCTTAAACAATTAAAAAAATCTTAATAGTAAATGATAAATGAATATAATTTCAGATGGTCATTCATAGATGGTAAATGAAAAAAGAAAATAATAATCGAAATAAAATTTTCCAAACTTAAGGCGTTTGTGAATCTTCACTTTTGCTAACGAAATGCTAAAATTTTGTTCGTTTTCGTCAACCTAGGCGCAAAAATCGTAAAAAAAAAGGCTCACCAAACGTAAAAAAATGTCACTAATTCTGTAATATAGAATAAAAAATTTGTATAAAATAATAGCAACCATACAGAATTAAAGAAATTCCTTATTTGATAAGCATTTTTTTTATGATTTTGTGCTAGGTTGACGAAAAAACGAACAAAAAATTTAGCATTGCTATTTCTGGTTGCAGAATAACTTAACTCGCTAATTCAAATATACAAGGTTTTACTTATCGTGAATATAGTACTACTGTTTGCCACCATTTGATATTGAAACACATCAATAGCATCACCATCTTCCATCTCTAACCTTTGAGGTGTATCTGTATCTTTAATTGCATCTCCATCAAATCTAAATCGCACTTCGGATGGCACTAGCTTCAATTTTTCACAATAAGCACATTTCAATTTTTTTTCAGTTGTGTAAGTGTTTTAATTTTAAAATGTATGATGTGACCATCTTGAACTACCTTAATGTTAATGCAATGCTCGGAATTTTTTTTTCATCTTTCAGTAAAATATATATATATATATATATATAGTAGTATAGTATATATAGTATATATATATATATATATATATATATATATATATATATATATATATATATATATATATATATATATATATAGTAGTATATATATGGAGTATATATATATATATATAGTAGTAGGTATATATATATAGTATAGTAGTAGCAGTATATATATATTAAGTTGGAAGAAAATCTCTAATTCAAACCTTAATGACAAATACAGCTTTTGTAAGGAACTCTCTATTAGCGATTATCATTCTCTTATTGTAGAACCTGAGTCCTTTGGCATTTCAGCCAATCTTTTGCGATCTTGAAAGGATTCGATCAAGTCTGGCACAAAACTTTGATTTGTACATTTGCCTCTTTCAGTATATCTCCTCATCCTCTCTGATCATTCTATAAAACTTTTGAAGATGGTTAGAATGCATTCTTTAAATATGTAAACAGGAGTTTCTCAGGGGTTTTTTTTTGCAATCCCCAACTCCTTTTCATTAATGAGTTTCTCTTTATTACTTCATCACCTATTCACTTCTAAGCCAATGACTTCACCATTTCATTACTTCTTTCATTTTGAAAGGTCCCACCCAATTAGACTGTCTTGGGGTAACTAACCTCACATCTTTCTTAAATTTCTAATATTGGCATGGAAAATATGATTGTTTTCTTTCTACTTGACAATCTTCCACACAACTACATCATCATCTGCGAAAATACATTCGAACCTTTGCCTCCTCAATATTGTTGGAATTTCTTTTGGTTATGGTCTTTCGTGCAATGATCCCATTACTTTTCTTTCTGAACAAACTTCTAAGATGTTGGGTGTTCTGAAGCACCTTTAGAATTATTTAACGCCACCTCAGTTAGTTGCTTGCTCTTTAAAGGGGTGTCATTCCATGATGTCTCCCACATCTGAGGTGGTTCCACTCACACAGTTCTACTTGAAATGGTAGAGTCTAGGACTTTTCGTCTTACGAATTCTCCTGCTTTCACACTCTCCACCTTCTTGAAAAGGGCTCTTCATCTTATCAAGTCTCCATCACTCGCTAACTCTCTCCAGTCTCCTTCAATTCCTCATATTGCGGCATTCCCTTTATACGACTGCTCAGACAGACACTGCTTTTCTGAACTCTAAAGTTGCATTTCTCCTAAATTGAGAAGGGCTTGTGCAACAAACCTTTCTACACAATCAACCTTTCTCTCTCCAACCATCTGACCCAAGACTTTACCTCTATGCTCAATCTTACAGTCTGGAACACAGTCACCACTTTATCAATTTTCCCAACTACTTTTGATGTTCACTTTCAAACACTGTGTATCAGATCATGTCCGCATTTAAAATGGACCTAACTTGGTAATTCCTCCAAACTTGGTAATTCCCCCAAACTCTGGGGGAATTTGGTATGCCTCCAGTCTTTGCTCACCAGAGGTGACATTGTATCTGGTATGCCCCTAGTCTTTGCCCACCAGAGGTGACATTGTATATACTCTTACTCTCGTTTCTTCCCTGTTTCCCTCCTAGGAAAAGTGGGCGTTCTAGAGATATTTTTGTCATCACTGCAGGAGGGCACAGAGATTTGTTAAAGTGATTGTATGAAAGTTGTGTCTGATGTTTATAAAGTAATAGTGGTCTAGAGTGGTCTAGTCATAGGTCTAGAGAAGAATTGATAAAATGAGGAGGGGAGGTATTATCAATCTTAAATTTCATTCTGAAGCGGGAAGGATGGTGCTCAGAGTGGTGAAGAAGGACAGCATTACCGTGGTTTCCTGATCCAAAGTTTCTGTATCGGATAATACAGGTGGATGGGCTTGAAGTATGGGAAGGGGGGGGATGATTCCAGGACCAATGATCAAAAAAAACAAACAAAACAAAAATTAACCCGCCCGTATCTCAGATTTGCGTGAAATTTGGTATATAGATTTGTTTTGGTTAAATAAAAAACTTGCCGGCTCGAAAAGAACAACAAAAAGAAGGCAAGTATTCCCAAGCTTGGGCCTTCCCAAAAAAACCACCCCACACATGAATTCATCTACCATCTGAACAGTTTGAGATAGCCCCAACATATTATATATATTTGGAATTAGCATGCTTATAGCTTTCATTTAAGACTAGAATCAAACTTCTAACATAATTAGGGAAAAAGTTCCCACAAAACTCTCACTTAATCTCCCCCCAAGCACCTGTGGGCATTAAAAATAAAAATTTTAAATTAAAACTTCAATTCATTTGTAATGTATTTATGAAATAAAAATAATGGGTATTGAGCTGCATATATTTTTAATAATTTTTACAAAAAATTAATTTACACTAATTTTCCTATGATATTAATATAAATTACCCCAAAATTCATCGATTTTTTTTCCCCCACAAATCGCAATTACTTACAATCTCAGTTTTACAAAGAAACGATTTGCATTAATATATATTTTGAGACATGAAATAAAAAGAAAATAGGAATGAACATTGGTTTATAGTTATTTCTGTCAAAAAGTAACCCAAGTTTTTTTCAAAATTTTTACCTACCGACCGACCAGTATCTAAAAAATATCCAACAAACCTAATGTCTGTCATTTACCATATAAATGGCTGATCATTAACATATCAAAAGAATATATAATAAAATATTTATTGTATTTTTCACTCTTTAAGGTCTATATAACAATTAGGTATTTGAAATAACCTTGTGGGGATTTATTACGAATCAACAGATTACAACTACATTTCTAATAAAATTTTATACAAAGAAATAATATAACCTCTAATGATTTAGCAAAGTAAATACACATAACATCCATAATCATCTTAATTTTTCTAGATTATCATTTAAAACTTATGAATAACAATAGTTAAGACCTACACTTATATAAATTGCAACATGTATATTAATAATTTGGGCAAAATAAATGTTGAATCACTCTACATAAATTGCTTCAATTCTTTTTCCCTAAACTTATACTGGATTCTTGAATTACCATAATTTAAACTTGGAGTACTTAAAATATGTAGAATGCTGTTTCTGGGGACTATACATGTGTCTTTGTTGTGTGAAAATTAATAATGTATGTTGTATCCTGAGGGATTGAGGAAATTTTGGGGTAATTTATTTTTAAAATCGTCAAATTGTTCATCATACGCCAATACCATACCCACCCAGTTCTTATGCTCGCAGGTGCATATGGCATAATCTCCTACTTTAGCATTCTTTGCTTTCAGACATGTGCATTTTAATGACAGAAAACTCTTTACCAAGAACATCAGATGACAATTCGTATGAAGTGATTTTTTCCTCACTTATTGGCAGGCGCAAACTTGTGAAACTTTTGTGTTCCTGGAATTTTAACACTCATATCATGTCTATTCTTCAGTACTTCACCAGTTCGTTCCATATCTTCATGACTTACATGAAAAAAAATATATTTTTACTTAAATCACTCCTACAAAAATCATACATTGCCAGGGGAGTAAGTATCTGATTGGTCATTGGCCTTTGAAGACTGGTCTTGGCTGTAGCTCGTTTGATGGTTCCCCCAATACCATCACATGCATTCTTTCCATGGCTTGTAGCAAAGAAATGCCACTCGCAACTGAGCCCATAATCTTTATAATGATTACAAATATTTGAAAAGTTAAACCTATTCTTGTACTGCCCAGCACAGCCATCAGTGAAATAATGCAGCTTTGTAATGTTTGGATGTGCTTTTTGTATCTGTGGGATAAGTTTTTTAAGAAATGTGTAAACCATTACAGTATTGTGTCATGTGTCAGGAGGCAAAAAACAAAAACTTGGTTGCTTTGTAGTGTTTGAAACACTATCCCTCCAATAGACAACAAATGGATACAGTGTGCACTGGCTATTTTCCCAGTGGAAGCCCTGTACTGCATCTTGAACAATGAAGGATTAATTTTCAGAAAAGTCGCCTACAACTACTGCTTCATTATCTGGTAGGGAATGTTTTAGTTCTTTTAAATAAGCTGCCTGTGTTTGGGCAATATAGTGATGTCTTGTTAGGTTAACAATTTTACTGCTCAATGAGGAAAGGAATTCATCAACTGATTCCACTTTGTCTACTAATGTGCATCTATATATCTGTTGAAATCCATTGCTTATATCGATTTTTTTCTGAGTAAAGCAATTTCTCTAAACCTAGATTGCTTTTTACACCTTGTTCTCTTGGACATGTACAAAAATGCATCATACAATCCCTGTTATTGATATTACACATACTCTTTTGTATTAATATTTTATAGTCTAGTTGTTTTACATAAAGTGCAGAAATTTGAAGTTTGGGATTTTGATATATGCAAACATATAGCTACAGAGTGAGTACCACTTGATCCTGCTAACACACAGTAGCAAAAAAAAAGGACTGCAAAAGTTGAAAATCCCACATTAAAGACTTATCCAGAATGTGCAATTCTAAAGATTTTTTGAGAATGATTAAAACTAGGCGTTTTGGCATTACCATTCTGTCTCCCGTATCAGTTTTAATACTGATGCAATCTTTTCTACCAGGGCAGTTACGACTTGTATCATCGTTCATAAAAAAATTTTTAATAGTTTTTGTTTCTTTAGTAATGATTTTTCCTTTGCTCATACGAGGTACTTTTGGTAAGATGCCCAAATTCTTTCTTTTGTTGTCTCTACTTGTATATATAGTATATATATATATATATATATATATATATATATATATATATATATATATATATATATATATATTTGGCAATATCGGACAAAGCACAAACATACACATATATATATATATATATATTAAAAGTAGCGACGATATCAAAATTTTAATCCGATACCAATACCGAAACAAGTGCTCCTAACAATTTTTTCAATGCCGATACCGATAAGCTCGATAGCTACCATATCAATTATATTCGATACCGATACCGATACTTTTATCCTATAAATCAGGAAGTTATATATTATTGTTATTATATATATATATATATATGAAAGAGAGAAAGAAAGAAAGAAAGAAAGAAAAGAGCATATTATATATATATATATATCGAAGAACTGGTTAATCCAAACTCCATAATATTCTTTTACACTTAAAAAGTGGTGCATAAATGTGATCCGTGGATCAGGCATCACTTATTTAAAAAATAAAATAGTTTTAATATATATATATATATATATTAAGAGCAGTGAGCAGGGGTGAGATAGGGCTTTATTATAATAAACAATATTGCATTGAAGTTTATGGTGAAAGTTTACAGACCTGAAAGAACAATGAATGGCATTTGCTTTTTAAAGATATTCATTTAAATAAGCCAGCGACCGTTTAAAAGCCTAAACAACCATCCCGAATGCCTCAATCGTGGACGACGCAAGTTGAAAGAGGAGACGAAAAGTACAAATGCGAATAAGTAAGCAGCATAAGTTGGTTTTCTGTGCGTGATGGAAGCCGTTATTCTCGAAGATCAGTGACTACGTACCTCGGGAAAATAATTCAATGGCGTGACATCGCACTATTCCGGAGGCCAATTCACAGGTCCAAAACGTGAAATCAATTGCTCACCAAAAAATGTAACAGTGAATGGGGAACGCTATCGCGACATGATAACGGAATATTTGCTGCCAGAAATTGAAGCCCGTCGCCTCCGTGAGCTTTGGTTTCAACAAGATGGTGCTATTGAGAAATCATTTTGGTGAGCAATTGATTTCACGTTTTGGACCTGTGAATTGGCCTCCTAGATCATGCGATATCACAACATTGATTATTTTCTTTGGGGGTTACGTAAAGTCACTGGTCTTCAGGGAGCCAACCTCCATCGACGCTTTAGAAGGCCAACATTGCTCGCGTTATTCGAGACATACCCGGTCGCTATATTCTGATTTTCAGGATGACCATTTAAACCGTAGTCGTAGCGCTAACATTTAAATGAGATAATCTTAAAAGGTAAATGCCATACATTGTTTTTTCGAATGGCAATAAACTTTTCACCATAAGCTTCATTCAATGCTATGCGTTTTATTTACTGAAAAGGCTATTCCTGCATCTTGGTCATATATAATATAAAGAAAGAGAAAGAGAAAGAGAGAGAGAAAGAGAGGAGAGAGAGAAGGAGAGAGAGAGAGAGAGAGAGAGAGATGCTTTCGTTTTTGCATTTGTGCTTACGAGACTTAAGAAATGCTCGAGTTTGCGTTCGTTTTGCTGCTTATCGAAAAATCGTAAGAAATGCCCAATTTAAGCATAAGGAATTTCCTTAATTCTTCTGTAAGGTTGCTATTTCCCGTGCTTGCCGGATTTAGCACGTTCTTATTTCCGAAAATGCTTAAATAAGATGACAAGCTATATCGATCGTTTGAATTGGATGAATGTTATCATTCAATAAACAGCTTTAAACCTAATTTCTTCCAAATGAATAAACTCCATCACAAATAGTAGATCAATTATTTGTAAAATATAAAACATGTTATTTTTTTATTTATGTTTATTCTAAAACCACGTGCATCAAAACAGCTGATTCCGATTGTTTCAAAACAAAGTAAGCCTAGTAATGACAAGTGGTCAAGCTTCTACTCGTTTCGACAACACATATCGCCCTAAAAAACTAACTACATTGCATAGGATGTTCCTAAACTTCCTCTTTATGCCGCTCGGCTTTCCTACATTCCAATGATCTTAACTTTCAGATTAGAAAAATCTTAAACAAAACTTTCCACAATGCAACTCAATTGGCAGTTTCTTTAAGATTAAAGAAAGAATCTCCATGAACTTGAGGTCACACATAGTTTACAAATATAAATGTGCCGACTGTAACGTCGACTATGTAGGTCAAACTTTCCTATAACTAAAGATGCGAGCCTTCAAACACATGGGCATTTCCTTCCAACTCAACCAGAGAATTTAGCTGTCAGAGATCACTATGTCCCATTAGGCACTCTATATATTCTCTTTCTGCAGTACCTCCATTCTTCAAAATGTGCTTCTTCAGATGAAGAATTTGGAATCTTTATATATAAAAACACCTCTTAAACCTACACTTCTTAACATCCATAAGACTTCTTTGGCACTCCTGATTCCTGAACCAATTGCCTGAATTTCGTGCAAAACAAAAAAATGATTTCTTATTGTGATTTCTTTTGTTACAAACAACAATTGGAATCAGCTGTTGTGTTGGAGCCCGTCAATTTCGGATAAAAAAAAAAATAAAAAACACAAACAAAATAACAAATGGTCTATATTACAAAAAAAATTTAGATCAACTATTGTGATGGAGTTTATCGATTTGGAAGAAATTGATTTAAAGCCGATTTTATTGAATGAAATATTCATAAATTCAAACGGGCCTACAACGCAGTCATTTTTTTTTTTGTTTGCACATTTTCATCAGAAAGTGTTAAATTCAGAAATCACAGGAAATAGCAACCTTATAGAATTACGGCAATTTCTTACGATTTTGCACTGTTTAACAAAAACGAACAAACTTGAGCATTTCTTACGTTTCATAAGCTCAAATGCATAAACGAAAACGTCATACAGGCATATCAGATAGATAGGGAAATTATCAGACAATGATATATATATATATATATATATATATATATATATATATATATATATATATATATATATATATATATATATATAGTATATATATATATATATATATATATATATATATATATATATATTGAAATCACGTTTAAAGACGCAAATTTGTGGTATCGGTTAAGGGTATCGGCAAAAATTTGCCGATACCGATACCGATACCGATACTACTACTCCTCAAAATTCCGATACCGATACCGACAATTTCAAAAATCGACTGATAAACTCACCGATACCGATACCATGGTATCGGTATCACTAATATATATATATATATATATATATATATATATATATATATATATATATATATATATATATATATATATATATATATATATATATATATATATATATATATATACACATACAATATATATTTACTGTTAATTAGAAAGTTAACGCCGATAATCCTTAATCGTTATAAAAAAAAATTAACTGTGTTAATTTAAAGCGTTTATCAGTAAAGAATGTAACGGAAGTAAGGCTAACGTTAACGCTAACCTTCTTCAAAATATTCATAAAGATTCAAAATATTCATAAAGATTGCAAGAAATAATAATAATAATAATAATAATAATAATAATAATAATAATAATAATAATAATAAAAATAATAATAATAATACACAATAAAAAATATCCCCAACATTTTCAGCTCTTTTGAAATTTGTCTAAGCTCTAAAGAATTTTGGCTTCTACCTGCAGATAATTTGCCTTTAGCCAAACTATCCTTGCATTTCGTATTTTCCAATATGAATACTTTTAATAGCATATTATTGCAAAAACATAAGTATGGACATACCAACTTACAGTTTTAATACAAATATGTATATTTTATTTATATAAATTACAATGCTTATTAGGCTCCACTTATATTTTTTTTTTTCACTAGTCACAAAAGAAACTTAGTTACGAACGAAAGAAGTTAATGATTTATTGAAAGGGCAACAGTCACTATCTTTTTTTTCTTCAAGGAAGTCACAAATGAGAATACAGCATAAGAAAACCATGTTAAACATTACTATAAAATTTAATTGTGTATAAGAAACACAATTTCTCAGTATTTTAAATTTGTTTAGGAAATTTTGAAAAAAAAATGTTTATCTGACATCAAAATCAAACTAATCCAGTTTAAAATCTGACAAGAAAATATTTTATAACCTTAAATTAACTAAGTTAACGGATGTGGGGGAAAATTTTAACTCGTTAACGTTAATTCACAAATGTAACTCGTTATTAGTCCGTTACTTCTTTTCGAAATTAACGAAAGCGTTAAAAGTTAATGAAAAAATTAATTAATGAGTTAATTAACGGATTAACGCATTAATGCCAAGTTCACCTTTTGTGTATATATATATATATATATATATATATATATATATATATATATATATATATATATATATATAGTATCTCGAGTAAAAATATATAT
>JABUQX010010029.1:0-2500 GCA_015478945.1 Trachelipus rathkii | reverse complement strand
TCTATTGTTAATATTAAATTTGGGGTGCATCACGAAATACCAAGGGGTGCGCGACAAGCATGAAGAAAAACCTTAAATTTTATTTTTTAGTATATATATATATATATATATATATATATATATATATATATATATATATATATATATATATATATATATATATATATATATATATATATATATATATATATATATATATATATATATATATATATATATATATATATTTTGTGAAAGGATAGGGGTGCATGGAATCTATTTTTTTATTTTGGGGGGTGCGCCAATAGAAAAAGATTGGGAACCACTGCCCTAGAGCACTAATAAAATATGAGCACAGATGCAGGCTTTAAAGTGAGGAGATTAAATTTTAAGCAGGAAATACAGAAGATGGAAGAGAATTCCACAGAACAGAGGTGGTGGGAAAGAAGGAAGCACCACAGCAAACTAGCCTGGAGTTACCAATGTCAACACAAAACTTGTGCGCAGATTCAGCACCACTTGTGCTATGAGGGCGTCGTAAACGTGGTGGTACGTGAGTAATAAGTTCCATCGAGCACCTGTCACTGCAGCACCTATAGGTTAGAGATAAAGCATCAACATTGCGCCGCAAAGATAGAGGGTCAAGTGAACTGGAAAGTACAGAACAGTTTATAAGCCCCCCCCCCCAGATATCAGAGCAGTACTCCATACATGGGCGGATGAGACCCTTGTATAGGTGGATCAACTGAGAAGAGGAAAAAAAAGTCTTGTAGTCTAAACAGAACTTCGTTTCTTTGAGGTTGCCTAGCAACCGCCAGGATGTAGGTTTACAAGACATTTTTTTGTTTATGTTAAGGCCAAGGATGTTTATATTTTCAACAGGAGAGACGAGAGAACCGTCGAAAGATATAGGAAAGTTAGAAAGTGTTTTGGAGAAGGAGATTTGTAGTAGTTGGGTTTTTAAAGAATTTAATTTCACAAGGTTGAGACGACCCCATCTGGAAATTCTATCCAGATCAGCGGGAATAGAATCAGAAAGATTAAGACAAGAGGCAATTCTAGAAGTAAAAGAGGGAGTAGAATTGATATGAGTTGAAGAATGAAGGGTCGAGTCATTGGCATATGAGTGGATAGAGTTAGAGGTGCAGGAGAGAAGATCATTAATGAAAAGTAGGAATAATGTAGGAAATAAGACAAAACCCTGAGGAACACCACTACTGACAGAAAAAGAAAAAGTTACCCCATCAACAACAGCCGACATTGAGCGATTTCAAAGAGCTAGACATAAGTAAGCAAAGAGAAGGAGGGGAGCTTGAAGAGCAGTGACGCTTACCATATTCAGTCAAATGCTTTGGATATGTCAAGCGCCACCACGCAAGTCTCCCCATAGTTCCTAATAGTGAAAAACCATAAATTGGTTAAATAGGAAAGTATTTCGCCAGTAGACCTTGAGCGCCGAAACCTGTACAGGCGATCGGAATGATCTAAGAAGTGAGTTGAGAAGGGTTTCAAGGACCTTAGATAGAATACAAG
This sequence comes from Trachelipus rathkii, assembly GCA_015478945.1. Taxonomy (NCBI): domain Eukaryota; kingdom Metazoa; phylum Arthropoda; class Malacostraca; order Isopoda; family Trachelipodidae; genus Trachelipus; species Trachelipus rathkii. The sequence continues at coordinate 988 of JABUQX010010029.1, read as the reverse complement.
TGAGAGCTATAGGACGATAGTTAGAATTATCAGAGCAGCTTCCTTTTTTCGGAATAGGTTGGACATGTGCTAGCTTCAACACAGGGAAAGTGCTAGTATCGAGGCATAGAGAGTATAGTTGAACGAGGGGCAGGGATAGCACAGAAGCACACTTCCTCAAAACTAGGGGAGGAATGCCATCCGGACCACCAGCCTTCCTAACGTTCATAGATTTCAGGGGCCCATGCACCTGATCAAATGTAATCAAATTGTGGAGTCTTGAGTTCTTTGCTGAGTACCTGTCCTACTTGAACTCTGATTTCTACCTCCCCTCCAGAAGAAAAGTGATGAGGGATCTTGATGTCATTATGTGAAATAGGGAAGGCTGATTTAACCAACATTATCAGTAAAGTCAATTATGTGACCACAACCACAGACAGCTGGACTGGGCACAACAGAAGTTTTCTGGGCATAACAGTTCACTGGATTAATGTAAATACTTTGAAGAAAGAGAAGCTGTCCTTGCCTGTAGAGAGCTATCTGTGTCTCAGACCAGCACAGTCCTAGCCAACAATATTACGGATATCCACTAACAGTTCTGGTCATTATATAGGTCAGTAAAACCAATATGAATAGCATAATACTGGAAAATTATAACTAAAATTATAATAAGGAAAACTACTAAATTAAAAATTTATTTTCAGGTTGTCTGCATTACAACAGATAACAGTGCAAATTTTTGTGCAGCCTTTCGGGTGGATACTCATGCGAAGCGGAAAAAGAACAGGTACCGATTGCAGAGATAGTGGTTACATGCGCCTGAAGAGATGGAGCAAATTAAGGACACAGAGGAGCCCAGCAGTCAACTCCAGCTAGAAAATCTGCTTGAAGAACATGATGCCCTTAGCCTACCCAAACATTGCCTGAAGCGGCGCACGAAAACGCGAAAGGTTTCACGATAAATGCGAAAACGGTTAAAACACCTGAAACTAACTGAACGAAGTACAAC
>JABUQX010010028.1:0-13447 GCA_015478945.1 Trachelipus rathkii | reverse complement strand
CGTGTGCTTCGTTCAGTCAAATTAAATTGTTTAACCGTTTTCGCATTTATCATTGAAACGCTTTAAATTTTTCAAATTTTGCGCCACTTCATATATATATATATATATATATATATATATATATATATATATATATATATATATATATATATATATATATATATATATATATATACAATATGTATATATATATACTCTCTATACTACTATACTATTATAACATCGAACTGAAAAGCTGAACATTGTAAAAGAAAAACGGGATTGTTCATCTCGAAATAAAACCACGCCAACACGTCAGCGTGCATCTACAGAATTAGTAGTATTTAAAACGATTTAGTAACAAAATAACTGGCAATTTATTGCTAAGAAAGCAATAACAAAGATCAAGGACAGGGGTCCGACCCCCATCTGTGAATTAAATTTAAGGAAATAAATAAAAAAAATAAGAGAAACGAAGCCGAAATAGGTCGAGGCTAGGGTTGAATTTCATAACGGTGCTACAGTAATAGGAGTGCGATAGGCAGATTTGCACAGGAAATTAATGACTAAGGAGTAGCAAGAGGTAGATGACCCAAAGCATGCAAAAATTGGAGGGAGATAGTGCATAGGAAAGTAAATTCACCATAGGCTAAGATAGATATGAGGGGTGATAGTATGGCAAAGGCGTATGAGCCCAAAGTGTTAGAAATTAGGAATTTAAGATATATTGTTTATAACAATACAGCAAATAACAGTCGCATAGACTGGTATTAGCTGTATAAAACCCTAAGAGGACATGTACGTTACATATAGATGTGAAACGTATGGCATAGGCGTATGAGCCCAAAGTGTTGGAATTTAGGAATTTAAGATATATTTTTGTAACAATACAGCAAATAACAGTCGCATAGACTGGTATTAGCTGTATAAAACCCTAGGAGGACATGTACGTTGCATATAGATGTGAAACGAGAGGTGATAGTGAGGCAGAGATGCGCGAGCCCAAATTTGTCAAGAATTTAGAGGCGGAAGATATAGAAGCTAGGCTAGAGAGAGTTAAACGAAAATTAGCAAATATTTTGTAGAGTGTGAACCAGAAATTATGATTAGGCATGCCGTAATGCAACGAATAGCAGGTCACGCCTAAAACTGCTATTGTCGCATATACTTTCAAGGGGGCATAAAGGTTTCATGCCTGATTTTCCATAACATTTTAAACATGCTTGCAATTTTATACTCAAAATTCACCACCCACACTCTCTCTCTCTCTCTCTCTCTCTCTCTCTCTCTCTCTCTCTCTCTCTCTCTCTCTCTCTCTCTCTCTCTCTCTCTCTCTCTCTCTCTCTCTCTCTCTCTCTCTCTCTCTCTCTCTATCTCTCTCTATCTCCCTATCTCTCTCTCTCTCTCTCTCTCTCTCTCTCTCTCTCTCTCTCTCTCTCTCTCTCTCTCTCTCTCTCTCTCTCTCTCTCTCTTGCCAAAGAAGCTACAACCCAACATAGGCATTTTTTAATATATATATATATATATATATATATATATATATATATATATATATATATATATATATATATATATATATATTTCTCTTATAAATATATACCATATATCACATATATATATTAACATATATATATAATATATACATATATATATATATATATATATATATATATATATATATATATATATATATATATATATATATATATATATATATATATATATATATATATATATATGCGTACGTGCGAAACTCATACCAAAGGCAATGCTGCTTCATGCGAATGTATACCCGGTAGGATCTTTCCTGCCCGGTATACATATACATAAAACAGCCTCAAACTAACACTCAATGTACTACTACTCTGTATAAGTTCATGTTATGTAGGACTCCCTCCTGCAGTATATGATTCATATATAGAATAGTAATAATTAGGATACCCTGTTCTAATGATTGTTCTTTTGTTTTTTATAGGACAGGGGTCCGACCCACATCTGATGTATGGTAGCATTAAGAGAAAATAAACTAGAAAACACAACTTGATCTTATTCCAACCCTCCAAAGAAGTCTCCACAACATTCTAACCTCAGTGGCAGATTTCAATATATATATATATATATATATATATATATATATATATATATATATATATATATATATATATATATATATATATATATATATATATATATATATATATATATATGTTAATATTGCATATTAATCGCAATTAGAAGATGTAAATGAAGAAAGAACGCATATAATGGGAAGATAAAAGAAATTACTGCCTTCTCTGGGGATTGAACCACCGCCTGTTGCGAATGAGGACAATATACCCGATGCTATACAACGGGGCTATCCTCCAACCCAAAAAGTTGGATTCAAGAACAGTTATAAAACAACCGAGTACGTCAAAGGCGACATCACCAAGGTGTCCAGCCTGTCTATCCCTCGTTCTTTATATTTTAGATGTTAAATATTGCATATTAATCGCAATTAGAAGATGTAAATAAAGAAGAACATATAATGGGAAGATAAAGAAATGCCTTCTCTGGGATTGAACCACCGCCTGTTGCGAATAAGGACAATATACCCGATGCTATACGACGAGCTATCCTCAAACCCAAAAAAGTTGGGTTCAAGAACGGTTATCAGCTTAACCGAGCTCCCGTCGAGGCGTATCACCAGGTTGGCATAGCTGTTCTTGAATCCCAACTTTGGGTTGAAAGACAACTCATCTTCTAAGCATCGGGTCATTCGCAGCAGGCGTGATTCAGCTCAGAGTATTCACATCTTCAGCACCCGCTGTAACTGGCTGACATCTTTCTAGTACGATGTAACGATATTAACATCTAAACTATGAGAACGGATAAACAGCTGGACGCATGGTGATGTCTGGCTGGAGCTGCCATAACGTTTATCAACGCGGGGAAGGACTAGCTCGGTTAGCAGCATCGATCTCATTCGCAGCTGAGTGAGACAATGGCCCTCTTCCCCACCTTTATATATGTATATATAGTAGCCAGCCAGCCAGCCAGCAGCAGCAGCAACCAACAATAGCAATAATAATATGGCAATAGCAACCTTAGCAACAACCTTAATATAGCAGCAGCAACAATAACCTTCCAGCTAGCTATCTTCTTCTATATATATATGTATATATATATATATATATATATATATATATATATATATATATATATATTTAGTGTATATATATATATATATATATATATATATATATATATATATATATGCTAACTTTATATATATATATATATATATATATATATATATATATATATATATATATATATATATATATTATCTTTCTCCTATCCCCAGATTGGGGTAAAGTGTGTTACATCGTAATTGAAAAAAGTATTAGAACAACATGATGCAAGTAGAAAAGAAAGTATTATGACTAAAAAATAGATATATTTTGTGTATCTATGTAGTCTTACCTTGAGTTTGTTGTTTTCAAAGATTTTTTGCTCCTTGATATTTCTTGTAGCCCTAAGATAACTCAGCCGGAGGCTTTAGTCAATTAGCACTTACATTAAACTTAGTAGGTAAAATGGTAAATTGATTAGTATAAGCATAGTAGAAATACTGTGGTATAAAGCAAAGAGAATAGAGATAGGCTGATAGTTGAAATAGTTGAAAAGAAAAAACAATTTACCTCCCTTTCTTTACATTTTTGATTATTAATTTGAATGAACACGAGCATACGCTAAGAATGTTTTTAAGATAATGACGAATATTTTTCTGATTTTTTTTTTGGTGAAATTCTGGATGATTACTTCCAATAGAGAAAAAATATAAAATTCCACTAAACATTGCACATGTTAACATTATGTGGAAGCACATAAGACTTCTTATATCCTACATTTAAATACTAAAATAAGCAAAATAGAAGAGATATATGTGGAAGTATATTATAACGATGACAACGCGCCCTTGAATTTAGCGAATGGCAACACTTGGAATCATCGTCGCGACAACATCACTTTTCTCTGCCTCACTTTTGTATGATCGGAAGCGGAGCATGTTGGTCTAATCAATCTAATGCGATGTCGCTATCATGTTTAAAAAACCTTCATTTAGTGTCTGTTATTATGGTAAGGAACATTATATAGTGTTATTAATTGTCCTTCCCAGGCAATGGCTTTATTATAATATTTTGTGTATAATAATTTACATAATGTATGGTGGCTAACTTAGGCTTGCAGCGTGGCCAGTGATTTGTGATCATTATTTATTATAATCATGTATTTTATAACTAATATATTATAGTAATTATGTTTTTAGGAAGGCAGGTTAGTATAAACTGCCTTCACGAAAGCTCGGCCGCAGGCTACTCTATTATACGGCCCAATTTTTCTTTGCTCAGGCCAGCATTTTGTATACGCTTTGCTAATATATATTTCATATTCGTTCTATGGGATATATATTGTAAATATTGTACTTGTCAATATGTATACCCATGAACTAATTTCATTGCCCAATACTAAAAGATATTTATTTTTCTTTTAGAATTGGGGTCTCAGTGTTCCACTGGACACATCTTTCATGGCTTCTCTGTCCAAATGAATTCCCTGAATAAAGTTGTTGATTTGTTGGAAGTGTCTCTTCGTATACCTTACATTCTGCAATCAACTTGCTTCAATCGATAGTGAAGCCCACTGAAGAGTTGCAATGAAAACCAGTGCAATTAAAATTAAAATTTTTGCAAATAAGATAAATTCCTGTGAAAGAATTCTTGACACTTAACAGCAGCCTGTCTAAGTGGTCTTTCTTTGATTGAATTGAGATGAGAACTTTGATTCTGTTGAGAGATGAATTGAGGTGAATTTATACCTGAAGTTGAAGGTTGAACATCTACAATAACAGTATCACTATTACTTTGAATAACTGAATTTGAATGTGAGGGTCTGAGGGATCAACTTGATCTGTATTATCATTGTTTTGACCATCTGAATTGGAGAAATCACTGCTTGTTTCAGCATCAGCTTCTCCACTGGAGACAGAGTGGGTAATAGATAACTTCAATGGGTAGAGATCACAAATAGAATGATGACAGGTTTGTCCATCTCCCCTTTTTAATATCACACCCCTGATCTTATTGTCATCATCAACAATGACTTCTAGAACTCTGCTCAAAAGCCAGAAGGGTCTAGGCTTGTTAGGTGTGTGAATCAGAACTATATCTCCAACCTTAATTATGTTGGTCCACTCGGACTGATAGAGATTTCTACTTGTCTGGCGCAAATTTAATAGGTAAGACTCATACCATAATTTCCAGAAGTCTCTAAAACTCTTCCTTGAGCAGTTAGAGTTATGGCTAAGTCTTGTTGTGAGGGAGGAAGTTGTTTCCATATGGGGGTGGAAACTTCATTGAATATGAGGTTTGAATTGCCATAAGGCTTCAAAAAGGAATTTGGAGCAATAATTTCCAAATCATTATCTGATGACCTATAGGTTAAAGGTCTTGAATTGATAACATTGATAATATTTGAAATAGCTGTTAACAGTTGAAAGTAAGTTAAGGTGTCTTTACCTATTGTTTTATAGAGACATCCCTTAACTGTTCGTATCATTCTTTCCCAAACTTATCCTACCCAACTGGAATAGATTGAAAGCTTGTAATGTTTGATGTTAATGATATGCATATGTTCGGAGAACATATTTGAAGACAAAGATTCTAACAGTATATTTCCACCTTGTTTGAAATTCCTGGATTATCTGAGTACAAACTGGAAGGTATGCCATATATATTTGTGAAACGTTGGAATGAAAGTAAAAATGTTTCAATGGACATATCTGGAAGGACATCAACATGAATAGCTCTGATGTTAAGGCAGGTGTAAATTAATAGATAGATTTTTTGAAGTTCCTTATCATTAACCTTTACAAAGAGATGTCCTGTAAAGTCCACACCAGTATGCTCAAAAGGACGCACAAAATTAACTCTAGGATGAGGAAGATTTGTCATTTTTGGATATTTAAAGGGAATACTGTTAAATTTTTTGCCGATTATACAGTCTGACAAAACATTCTTTACAGCCTGTCTGACCTTGGTAATCCAGAAGCCATAATATCTGATGAAATTGATAGGGGTTTGAACACCCAAGTGTTGACACCTAGAATAAAAATCTCTTATGATTAATCTAGTGAGGTGATGATCCTTGCCAAGAAGAATTGTATTTATCACATCATCATTATATAAAAGTGTCTTGGCAATTCTCCCTTTGGATTGGATGAGGCCTTTATCATTTATGAATAAATTAAGTTGATAGACTAGCAGTGGAATTTCATCCTTTTTAGGATTTTGGAGAAATAATATTTCCTTAGAAAAACAATGCTGCTGCATTATCTTCAACCAATAGAGTTGGGCTCTCTGATCACAATCTTCATCCAGCCCCCTTACTCCTGCTAATGAATTTGAATATTTTTGAAGTTACCTTATAAAGCTTATGAACACTTAAGTAACCTTTAAAGGGCAACAAAGACAGAGTAACAACCACAGATGTGTGACACTGTAAAGTCTTTTCCTTATTTGCCTCAGACAAACATTTAAGTTTACTAATAGGCCATTAAGATTGATCTTGAAGAATCCAAGAAGGACCCTTAAGCCATAATGGCAATTTTGAAAGAAAAGTAGAGGTTGTAACACCTCTGGTAATCAGATTTGCTGGGTTTTCTGCAGTGTTGATGTAAGCAAAAGAAATGAATACATTGTACTCTTGTTCAACTTGTTTTTTGATTTGATAAAATTTCTTTGAGCCTATTATTTACAAAAATATTTTTATTTTTTGCCTTTCCAGACAGGAGCCATGAAAGAACAATTTGAGCGTCTACAAAGACCTTTATGCCTTTGAACTGAACATTAGATAATTCTGATAATATTGATTTGATACACATGAAAAATAAGAACACAGACAACAACTCTAAAGAGGGCAAAGCCCTAGATTTGAGGGGGGCCACCTTGGCCTTTGAGAATATTAAATTTGAACCTTGACCTACACTATAAACTGCAAAACCATAACAAGACGTTGAAGCATCACAGAATATGAATAGAGAGTTTGTGACTGAAGGTGAGAAAGCACACCTTTCAACTTCAATATTATGTAATTTATTTAAATCTAAACAAAGAGAAGACCAAGAAACTAAAACATCAGAAGGGACCTTTTCATCCCAATGAAGACCCAATTGCCATAATTTCCTAATTAATAACCGACCCCTTAAAGTTACGGGTAAAAAGAAATTTAAAGGGTCAAAAACCTTGGACACAGCTGATAACAACAATCTTTTGGTATTTGAATCAGCATTAATCGAAAATTTTGTTAGTTTTAACTTATCTGTAAGAGGATTAAAAAGATATCCAAGAACCTTTTCTTCTGATTCCTGATGTTGAACTATTCTACCCTCTTCTTCCATAACAGCTCTTAATTGGATCATTATTAGAGTCCCAACTTCTAAGATGGAAACCACCATCTTCCATTCTTTTGTTGCATTCATGATAAAGTTCTTTTAAATGTTGTGGATCTTTGCCACTAATAATAATTAAATTATCAACCAAAAAATTACCCAATAGAATCTGAGTACATGCATCATCCTTATAAGACTGAGCATGATGATTGATGATATAATTGAGGCTGAAAGGTGAGGATATGAAACCAAAAACAATGGTTGAGTATCGATAAGTCTTTAATTGACCTTTACTTCTCTAAAAAAGCAAAAGCGATTGCGGTCTTCGATAGATTTTAACTTAATCTGAAGGAAGGCTTGCTTTATATCTGAAAGCATAACAAACTGATTTGATCTGAACCGGAATAAATGCCCTAATAAGGAAGACATAAGATCTGGTCCCGTATAAGCTGCCTCATTTAAAGATGGAAAGGAGTTAGTTTTAAGAGGACAGTTAAACACAGGCCTGACTTTTGTTGATACTTGTTCATCAGCTTTTATAACAGGTCTGTGAGAAACGCAAATATAATTTTTATACTCAGAGGGAGATACTCTGAACTCTTCAATAATACCATCAGCTAATTGTTGCTGAAAGACATCATCATAGTCCTTAACTAAATTTTTTCTTTCTAAATTTTCATGCTCTATTAAGCACTGAAAGAGCAATGTTATAGTTTGAGGGAAACAAGGGAAGTTTATCTTCAATCCATGGAAGATCTATATGATATTTCTCGACTTTAAACTCTATACCACCTTTGAATTTTTCAATCTGTTTCAAATCATCTTCGGATTTATTATATGCATACCTTCAATATCTAAGGACTCCAATTTGAACATATTTTCTAATCCTTGTTCTACCTCTGAATTAGTTAGAATGTGGCTTAAAGGATTAAAGTAAGAACGTGTAGGATTCAAGACTGCATTAACCAAAGTATGGTTAACATGCAATTGATTTAGATTAGATTTTGATTTTGATTTTGATTTTGATTTTGAATATGATTATGATTTTGATTTTTCCAAATGGAATAATAGAACCATCTCTTAACCTAAAGACAGACCCACTCATACATTTAATCAATTCTAGTTGAGGTAAATACTCTATTAAATCAATGCCTATTAGGGCATCCAAATCAAAAAATGAGTTGTTAGACACTTTATAGCCAGAATCAGCCAATTTGTAAGATTTATTTCTTAAATAATTAGGAAGCTCAATCCATGGTCGAAATCTCACAATTGAAGTCCTCATCAATCAAGAGAGGAAGTGTGAAACAAGACTGGTCCATATATACATCAAGAACAGTCTCTTTCAAACTGTGGGTGGTAACACCTAAATAAGTTTTTATATCTTATTGAGTGCTTTGATGATTCTCTACAGATATATTGAGTTTATCAAGCACTCTTTTAGAAAGATAGGACCTTTGAGATCTACAGTCGACCAATCAAAGGTTTGATAAACATTACAATTTGTCATCACATGACCTTGGGATGAACAAAACTTACATGATTTTGAATAAATTTTATTTTAGAAGTGGAAGAATCAATACTATGAGAAGCTTCATTTCCACTAACTTCATTAGTATGAGTTTTGAAATTCTGCAAAGCAGAATTGGAGTAAGGCCTATTATTAGATTTTAAGGGCTCATTCGTCCTTTGATTTTCATTAATTTTAAATTGATAGGTAGGCTTATCCGAAGGATTGAACTTTTTAAAATAAATGTTATGGGGAGGGACTCTTTTTGAAATTTTGAGCTTTATTATGATTTGAAGTTTTAACAATATTTTTGAAAACTTCATTATGGTTATCAAATATTTGGTTTAAATCAGAATAATTGGTGTTCAACTTGCGAGTAATCTCTTTTACCACTACATTAGATAATTTTGATAAAACTGTGTGACTAATTACTACTAACCCAGTAGGTTCCTCTAGATATTTGAGGTTATAACCCTCAAGTTCGTATATTAATGTTCTGATATCATTTAAGTAAACCCTTGTCGCATTATATGTTGAGTCAAATGCAGGTTTTAAAGAAATTATATTTTTAATGATATCCCTTTAATTTATTTTTTAAGCAGTGAAGGTTAATGGATTCATTTAAATTTTTCTGTAAATCTAAGGAACTCTTAAACTTTGAAATGAAGGTTTTATAAGCAAACTTATCAGTTTCATTACCTTCAAAGAAACCACAATCTATAGCTCTAAGAAGAGATTCACTCAAATGATTGCTATTATTTTTTTGAGGGGTTACATTTTGATCCCTTTTAGATTTTAATTCACTTAATTTTGATTTAATTGAGCATTGGTACTGAATCTGACTACACAACTCCTCATTATGAAACTCAGGAATGAAGGAGTCAACTTCATTATCATTAATTATTTTTATAATATTTGTATCCTTTTGTTTAATTTCTTTTAACAAAGACTCTACTTCCTCCACTAGATCCTTTACATAAACTTCATCTTTATCTTTATTATTATCTATAGGCCTACTCTCTATCTGACCAAGATAAATATCTACTTGGGCTTTGAGGGATGAAATGGCTTGAACTATAGGCTTAGATTTTTTATTAACTTTATCAAGAAGTTCTTATATCTCTGGGTCAGACATTTTCGTTGAAATTTGGCTAGAATGACCCAAGGACAAATAAAACTTGAAGGTAGAGGAAAAAATGAAAGATTGCCTACCACCAGGACAAATTATTTGATATGAATTTTGAAAAGGTCTAGAAGACCAAAAAAAAAAAAAAAATTTTGAATTTTGAAGTTGAAAATTATCTAGGCCTACAAGGCCTAATTTTGAAATTGATTTTTTTGAGGAAAACACTGAAAGGGAATGGTTAAGCTATAATGCATTGCTTCCCTAACTCTTATACCAAATTTTGAATTAAATACATTAGGACTAACTAAACTTAGGGCAAAAATGCCAAAAGACTAGTCTCGATAGGCCCTTGTGGCTTCTACCGTCTCTAATATTTTCAAATGTTTAAATAAACCTTAATTTTAATTTAATTTTGTACTAATAATGCACAAAATATCGTAACTGCTATGGGAATCGGAGATGGCTAGATTATAATTTGCAATATTGATAGGCACAAGTTATCAAGAACTTGCAACAAACCCGTTCATGGAGATCATATAGATTACACAATTAATGAAAATTTAATCTAAAGCAGATTAAATTAATGAACAAAAATCTTTGAAAGTTATTATGACTAAAAAAATATATATATTTTAACACTTGTGTATCTATGTAGTCTTACCTTGAGTTTGTTGGTTTCAAAGATTTTTTGCTCTTTGATATTTCTTGTAGCCCTAAGATAACTCAGCCGGAGGCTTTAGTCAATTAGCACTTACATTAAACTTAGTAGGTAAAATGGTAAATTGATTAGTATAAGCATAGAAGAAATACTGTGGTATAAAGCAAAGAGAATAGAGATAGGCTGATAGTTGAAATAGTTGAAAAGAAAAGACAATTTACCTGACTTTCTTTACATTTTTTATTATTAATTTAAATGAACACGAGCATACGGTAAGAACGTTTTCTAGATAATGACGAACCTTTTCCTGCTTTTTTAGTGAAATTCTGGATGATTATATCCAATAGAGACAAAATATAAAATTCCACTAAACATTGCACATGTTAACAATATGTGGAAGCACATAAGACTTCTTATATCCTACATTTAAATACTAAAATGAGCAAAATAGAAGAGATATATGTGGAAGTATATAATAGTTTTTATAAAAGCTCCCTCCCCTCTTTGCCGAGTGAGAACTCGTCGCAGATATAAAAATCCACCGTAGAGGTTTCACGAGATCCTCACTCTGGTATCTCGTCAATGTGGAGTTCATCCTCTGGGCAAAGCCCACAACCATACTCCTCTCAAAAAACGCCGCCATTTACTCCTGTTATGCACTTTTCTTCTCGTATCTGCCAAACTTATATTCCACTCTTCCAGGCATTCCTTTACTGATTCGATCCACTTTTCCTTCAGCCTTCCAACCGGTCGATTCCCAGCTCACACACCACTATGCATCCACTTAACCTACCGACTATCATCCATTATTTTCATATTAAAAATGTACTCTCGCTTATTTCCTCATTTACTCCTTTCTTCACACTACTCAACTTCCTAATGCGTTCATTCCTCATTTTATCAATTTTTCTCACACCTACCAGGCCTCTAAGATATATATATATATATAATATATATATATATATATATTATATATATATATATATATATATATTATATAATATATATATATAGAATAATAGAAGGATACATAAATATATATATATATATTATATATATATATATATATATATATATATATATTTCAGTGGCGGCTCGTGGTTCTTGGCATGTTTGTGCAACGACCACTTTTTTTTCCAATATCAACGATAATTTTGTTTTTAATTTTGGTCTAATAGACCTTTGTCTCTCTGAATAACTATAATATATATATATATATATATATATATATATATATATATATATATATATATATATAATATATATATATATATATATATAGATATATATTATATATTAATATATATATATATATATATATATTGTATATATATATATATATATATAACGCCGTATAAGAGGTATATATAAGGCTTCGATTTTCCTCGCGTTGCAATTATAAATGCAACTTTCCTTAACGTATTTCATCGGGATACTGAACGAAATATTTTGAAAATGTTTTAAATGATTTAACAACCAAATAGGGAAAACTTCGTTGCAGGGCCTGTCTCAACTCAAGTTTTGAAAAATAAACGATATAAAAAAAAAAATTTGTTCACTTCTAAATTTTTTATTTATATTTTCTTGTGCAAGCGCAATTTCGATAAGTTTTCAACTCATTAATATTATATATATATATATATATATATATATATATATATATATATATATATATATATTATATATTATATTATATATATATATATTATATATTATATATATATATATAGGCCAGCCTTCCCGAAAGCATCATGCATGTGATGCATGTAAGGTAAAAAATTATAACAGCTACAGGAAAAAAAAAAAAATTTTGATTTTAGCAAGCAATTTCATCGATGAAACTTAAAAAAAAATTATTTTATTCTAATATTTATTAATAACACCTTTAAATACTAGTATAACTCTAAGAAGGCAAGCGTAACTGGTATTTGACTTTTGAATTCCCTGCATGATTTCACTGAGAGCAAGAGTTGCCAAATAGTATTTTAATTTTACGCTTCGGAGAAAATGATTATTTTTCTTTTATTTCCTTTTTAGGGGGTTCGAGCGACGGAGGGACAGAGGGAGGGGACGAAGTCCCCCTTTTTTCGTCGTCCCCGGGTAGGCCGAGAAACCCCGACTCTTGCCATCTTTCTTGTTTACCCGTGGGATATTATTTAGTTAAAAAAGGAAAAAATTCAACATTTGGAACCTTTGCGGGCTCACTCGGTGTACTCGAGCTTCTTCGTATTCTCAGTAAACGGTAATATCATACAAGTTTTTCAACATTTTAACTATTTTAAATTCAAAAGCGTATTTTTTTTTTTTTTAATTTATGGATAAAAATGTCTCCTGATTAATAAAATGTTATTTATTTCCTGTAACTGTTATAGTTTTTTATTACATGCATGATGCTTTCGAGAGGCTGCAACCATAATATATATATATATATAATATATATATATATATATATATATATATATTATATATAATATATATACTATATAATATATTATATATATATATATATTATAATAATATATACTATATATCATTATTATTATCTATATTATTATTATTTTTATTATTACTTATTATATTACTTATTATATTATTATTATTATTATTATTATTATGTATATTATTATTATTATACCAAGATTTGGTGTAAGGTGTGTAACACACACCAGAACAGAAAGTAGTAGAAGAATATACGTAAGTCGAAAAGGAAAGCACAGCCCTTACGCCCCTTTATAATCTCTT
>JABUQX010010027.1:42500-58135 GCA_015478945.1 Trachelipus rathkii | reverse complement strand
AGCGTCGAGATATATATAATCATAATATATTATATATATACATATATTAATAATACTTATATAATTTATATATTAAATATAAATAATATATATATAAATGATATATATATATAATAATATTATATATATATATAATATATAGACATATATATATATATAATAGTTTGTGGGTATAGATAGTATTATAAGTAATATATGTTTGTTATATATATATGTAATATTAATAGTATATATAGTATATATATTTAATATTCCCTCATTATATATACCTCACTAATTATCATCTCCCCTAATTATTTAATATTATATATAATTCTATTATATTATTTATAATACACTATTTACTAATCATCCTCATACCTTTCTTTTTCAGAGCATTTATGAGAAGAGCACGGTGAGGTATTGATGTGGGTTAGAGAGAGAGAGAGTTAGAGAGAGGAGACATGACAGATCCGAGAAGAAGAGAAGATTAAAGAAATGAAAATAATTATAAAAATAAAGAACCTTTTCAAAATTAATTAAATGAGATACTGATTGTAGTCATTATATAATGTGTAAATAATTTATTATAACAGCCATGATTTACATATACGATTAAAATAGAACAATGATTATAGAATTATTTATGTAATTATTATAATTATATATATATATATATATAATATAATATATATATATATATAATATATAATATATAATAATTATATATTATATATATATAATATTATACAGTATAAATATATTAATGAAATTATAATATATTAGACCAGTATATTATATATATATTATAATTATATTATATATATATATATAAATGTATTTATGATATATATGTATATATATATATATGTATATATATATATAATTATATAATATATATATATATAATATATCTGGTTAATCAAAACACGTTATATAAATATATACATATAAATTATATATATATATTATATATTCGAAATGTATATATTTATTATATATATTGTTATCCTAGGATAATTTGCCAAATTTTATTCTTATCAGAATTATTTAAATTTAATTGCAATGTTTGGTTTAATATGATTTTTGAGGGTTTATTAATAAATGTAAAAATTATTATTTTGAATGAATAATTATTATTAAAAAGATCTTAATTATGAATAATACTAATATTGATTAATTCAATTAAAATAATAATAATGAATAAATAAAAAAATAATATTGCTTAATAATAATTAATAATTATAATAATATAAAATAAGAATAATAATAATAAAATAATATAATAATAATAATAATAATAATTAATAATGAATAATAATTAATAATACTATAATTATGGTTAATGTTTATATGTAAAGACGTAGGTTTGTTTACAATGCCTCCTGAATTATTCTTATGAAAAATGAACTAAAATAATCAAAGTTAAAAAAAAAAAGCTTATTTTATAAAAGATATGTAAATCTTGTTAAACTAAATTTACCAAAAAAATAAAAGAAAATTATTCAATAAAAATAATTTCACAAAAATATTATTCGATTAAAAGATTTAACAAATAATATATCATTAAAATGAATAAAAATTTTTCAACCTAAAGTTTTATTACAACAAAAATTTTTTCACTAAAAGTTTAATTCACTTAAAGACATTTTATCTGAGATAAGCTTATTCACTAAAGAATTTCACCAATATGTTTCAATTCACTGAAAAACTTTTTTTTCCCCAAATATTCCACTAGTTGAGCTATATTTATTCAGTTTTTCGTCAACTTTTACTTCTCAATAATCTTATATTTACTCTTCCTTGATTATCCTTTAAATTAAATTTAAAAAAAAAATCAGAAAATTATTTTGTTTAGCAAAAACAATAATTTTTTTTTTTTTAATGTTCAAATTTATTTTGTATCCTTCTACTGTGGTAGTTTTTCTATACCTTTTCGGAAAAATATTTGCCAATTTCGTCCCACTTTAAAAGATTAATATATATATAATAATATATATATATCATATTAATATATATATATTATATATAAATATAATTATAACATATATATAATATCTATATAATATATATAATATATTTTTGTGTGAGTTACAGCATGAGAAGTAAATAGGAAAAGTTTCAAAGGAACCTGGGTGACCTTCTACATTTATTTGAAATGTTTCAACCAATTTTAACGAATTTGGGTCCTGTCTTTGGCATTATATTTTTAAGTCAGCAGTTTTATTTTGTATTGCATTACCTAATCCAAATACCTTATGCTAAAAAAAATTGATAGTATATGGCATAGGCGTAGCCATATGTGTTTTATTTTGTTTAACCCTTTCCCCACAAATTTATTTAATAAATCAAAAATTTTTGATGGTTTGATGTATTAGAATTTAAAACTTTCAAATAAAATAAACAATAATGGATAAATCCAAGCAAATGAGGAGAATATATGTTCAATCAGAAAAAAAAAGGAAAAAACATCATTTTGTCTCGAAAGATTTTATGAGTAGTGTTGCTGTGAAAACCTTAAACGAGAATCTCAAGGATGGCAATATCACAAAGGTATACAGTATATTTTGTTTTTCTGATTGGACGAATGATATTTTGTTCAAAAGTCGTATGTGTTAGGCTGTCCAAAATACTCCAGTGGCATTTTATTTCGTGCTGTTCACAACCAATTGTGATTAGAAATTTCACGTACTGCGAAAGCAGCTAATACTTTACTGATTACAAGGTAGCCATATTTTTTTAATTAGAAAACAAATAGGAAATATTTCTCTAGACGAAAAAATGCAATAGCAATTTCACATAAATGGAGAAATAAAGATGGTGGAAAGTTAAAAATGGATTTTGCGATCTAGACATTTTTTTATAAAGCATTTGTTATTTGGCTTTAGTATAGCGACAATGGATCAAGATATTGATGAAATCTTCTTTAAAGAACTCTAAAATTTTAAGATCTGCTATTTCAAAAGCACATTTGTTATAAGTTTAATTTATTTTACCTTATTCTCCTTCACTTTTGCATTATGTACTACATTTCACTCTCCATAATTAGCGACAGCGAGCTGCTCTCAAAATAATATTGAAAATGAAAGTCTTTTTTGACAGATTTCAAGGCAAACATTCGAAACATTAATGCGAATTGCAACAAAATCGTTTGTTCCTCGAATGCAAGAAATGGAATGCCTCATCTGAGAATCAATGTAAAATGACAAGGCCTAAAAAGCAATTAAATTCAATTCTTTTAAATATCGTCACGTATGGTGTATAGTACACAATGTCATTAGATTCAATATTTTCTAATCTGTTGTTATGGTAAGGTCACTCCAGTTCATCGATATCTCTTAAATAATTTATAATTTCTAAAATCTATTTGATCTGTACAGTCAATTGAATTGTTAACGATTTAGCAATCCCTCCCACTAACCTCATGTCTCGTATCATTTCTCTAGCACTGAACAGCTCAAAAACATACTCTTTCAGTCTTACAGGATGAAAGACATTAACTAGAACTAGCAATAGGAATAATCATTATAGCTACCAATATAAACTAGTAGATGGTAAGTTATCAATCATTTTTGCTGTTAAGAGAATTTTTAGAACATTTTTTTTTATATAAATAAAGCGATATTCTTTGTTGATTTGTCTTGTTATATTTTTCTTGTACTGAAGTTAATATATTATATATATATATAAGTAAAAAATATAATATAATCATATATATATATATATATATATATATGTATATATATATAATTATATATATATTAAATATACTATATTATATAATATATATATATATATTATATATATTATATATTATAATATATATATATATAGTATATATATATATATATAATATATAATATATTATATTATTTTATTATATAATATATAATATATAATTATATATTATAAAAATAAATATATATATATGATATATATAAGTATATAGTATATATATATATATAAATATATATAATATATTATATATATATATTATATATATAAATATATATATATATAATATATATTATATATATAATATATATATATTATATATATATACATAAACATATAGAGAGGATATACATTTCAACTAGCATCTTAAGTCACACTCACTTGAAAAATTATGTGACGATACTACCTGCCTACCCTGCTTTTGTAACAAGAAGTTTTATTGACTATCTAAGAAATCAAAATTATAAATGATTGGCACTTTATTTACTTTATTTATTAATTTTTAGTTTTTTATCTAAAAAATGTGACCTTGCAAGAATTTTCGGATTTTCAAAAACAAATCTGAAAAATGCCCAAAATATTTAAGCTATATAAATATAAGTTATTTTCTCAAATAAATAAATAACAGCATTATAATTTATAAAATATTCTAAATATTCTTTTCAAATTTTTTGAAAATTGCTTAAATAAAGAATGACAAATGAGTAATTGAATAATAATAATAATAATAATAATAATAATAATAATAATAATAATAATAATAATAATAATAATAATAATAAAAATAATAATAATAATAATAATAAAAATAATAGTAATAATAATAATAAAATATAAATAATTATAATAATAGATACTAATAATAATAACTAATTGAAAAATGAATTATAATAATAAATAAAAATAATCAATAAAAATAATAATAAAATACTAATGAATAATAAAATATAAAAATACGAGATGTGCGTAATAAAAATGTTGTGTTAAATATACTAATAAAATAATATACAAAATAACCGCATTAAACTATATAATGATAATAATAAATAAAAAATAATAATAATGTAATAATAATATAATAATAAATAATAATAATTAATAATAATAATAAATAATAATAAAATAATAATGATTAAAAATAATTGATAAAAAATATAAAATAATAGTAATTAATAATAATATAATTATAATATAATTAATAATTAATAATAAAATACAATACAATAACAATATCATAATAATAATAATAATAAAATTAATTAATAAATTAATCAATAAATATATATAAGAATTAATAATAATAATAATAACAATAACACTAACTATAACAATACTATACAATAACTCTAACAATCACTATATAAAAACAAATAATACATAATATAATAATAATAATCATAATAATTAATTAATGTAAGAATAGAAAAATTTTAATAATGAATAATTAATTAATAGATAATAATTAAATAATAAATGAAAAAATATAATAATATTAATCAATCAATTAATAAAATAATAATAATAATAATAATAATAATAATAATAATAATAATAATAATAATATTGAATAAGCATGAAGAAATAATAATAATAAGATATAATAATAATAAAATGCAATAATAATAATTTATTCATGAATGTAAGAATGAGCATAATAATTTCATTGGATTAAGACAATAAGCGTGATAATAAAAGACAATAATCTATAATAATAAATAATGAATATAATAAATAATAATAATAAAAAAGAATAATAAATAAAATTAATAATATAATATAATGAATAATAATAATAAATAAATATATAATTAAATAATAATAATAAAATAATAATAATATATAATAATAATAAATAATAATAATAATAGAATATAATATAACAATAGCACATAACAATAACAATAATAGGACTTTGTAATAGTAATAATAAAGATAATAATAATTGGACAGAAGGAGAGTAACTAACTTTAGTTTGCATAATATTCGATTAAGGACGTTAATAATAATAATATAATAATTAATAATCCGCTAACATTTACTAATATATAAATTTTTTTTTCTTATGTTCTCAGTAGGCTTTCAATATAATATGTTTCTATGTACTTCTCTAGTTTGGAAAAGCACAAACATACATTTGTGAATCCACAAGGGAAATAAAGCCAAACATAAACTGGCTTAATGAATGTTCATTAAAGCTACACATTATAAATAGCAGGAAGCTAATCAATCATTTTTTGCTATCTTAAAATATAAAATGAAAATTTTATATATAAGAAAATATCTTTGTTATATTTTGTAATTAGCGTTCGAATGTCCATTATTATTGTTTAATTCTCGTGTGTATTGAATTTTATATATTATATTTATGTATTTTATGTTTATTATTTAATATATTATTATATATATTGTTGTTTGTTTATATTATATATATTAATTAATTATATTATATATTATATATATATATGTTATATATATATATATATAATATATATTATATATTATATATATAGTATAATAATACTATTTTTAAATTATTATTATAATGAAGCTTATAAAAAATAAAGTCTTATGAGATGACAGCTTATTAATATTCTTAAAATAAAACTAACCATTTTCTTCACAATTAAACTTTATTTTTTTCAAATTTTTAAAATAAGATTCAAGGCAAATTATTTTTTCTAAATTAATACTGACGTGTTCCCCTCTATGTCGGGAGGACCTTCTTCACGGGATGGATCTATCGACAACAAAGGAACAGTTAGAGAATCAAAAAAATTTAGACTGACTATGATTTTGCAGTTGTTGGTTACTTGGTTTATTTTGTAGAAATATTCGTGTCTTTCATTAAACGTGATTTGTGATCGGGTCATCTTCGCTTCGCCTTGTTGTTTGTTATAATTATTCAATTTCTAATAACAGAAGTATTCAATGTGCTTCTTAAAACTAATATCGAAGTTTAAAATTTGATTTGCAATTAGTTATCATTTGAATGGAAATGATTTTAGTTGGTTCTATGAAAGTAATAGCAGAGTTAAGTTGCCGGACCCAAGATCATGTTTATTGCTTTATCCGTCTTGTAAAATCGTTTGTTTTGCCGAAATACGCCAGGTTGCAGTCTCTGGTAATGCGTATATACGCCTCATGAAGTGTCGGGGGCTTTTAACTTTTGGAGGTAGGAAAACCCTTTTTTTAGGGGAAGTGTTGATTGAATGAGAATGGATGTTTTTAGAGAGATTTTTTATCTGGTCCGTGGGAAATTGGGGAACAGGCAAATAGGATCTGGGAGATGTGGGGGGGTTTTGATTGTTTTGTATTGTAGACATTACGTTGGCCTTTCTTAAGCGGAGACTATGTATGTTACCTAGGGTAAAGTAAATTTGTGTGTAAAGTGAGAAAAGTGAAGCTGAATTCTGTTTGAGGAGGGGGGTAGCATATACGTTAGAGCTCGGAGGATCAAGGAAGAGAGGGCAGCTACAATTTAGTGTAGTAGGATGTGATGAGAACCAATGAGTGTAGTTGGAGTGAAGTTGGTTTTCTGTAATATAGAAAAAATAAGTGAGATGTGTCCAAGATATTAGTGTGCTAGAAAGGGAGTGTCAGTTGTTTGATACTGTTCAATCTGTGAATTGTATATTACTATTTAATCTTGTTTATGTATTCTAAATGTCAAGTAGGGTTTGTGTGTGTAGGGATGGCTGCAAATATATCGTCGACGTATCTGTGCCAAATTGTATGGGAGAGGAAGGGGTGAGGGAGGATGTAATAAAACTCCAGAAGCTCCATAAATAAATTACTTAATATCGGATCAAAACTAACATAAACATTATCCTTGGTCCGGCAACTTACACCTGCTCTTCCTTCTCATAGAACCAACTATAACCATTCCATCAATAGTATAATAAGGCAAATCAAATTTTCAACACTTTAGATATTGTTTAAGATAGCAGTTAAAACACTTCAGTGCAAATTGGAATGATTATTAAGCGAACAACAAAAGCGAAGCGAAGATGACCCTGATACAAATCAGTTTTAATGAGAGGACACGTATTTCTAACAAAAAATAATAACAGACGTAACCAACCACTCCAGCAATTTCATAGTCATCTACAATTTTGATCTTCTGTTCTTGCTCGACCAGATCAGAGTCCATCACACCGCTGAAGAGGCCTTCCGACATAGAGGCGAAAGCTCGTAGTATTATATTTAGAGAAATAATGTCACAATTGTCTTATTTTTAAAAATTGAATAAAAAAGTTTAATGTGTATAGAAATTTTGTTTAAAGTTTTTTTATTTTAGGAATAAGAAATGTGTAAAGTGATAAAGATTTTTTTGTTTTGATAAAGTAACCCTAGTATGAGAGGGGCCTAAATTTATATAAAATATATTTTACTTTATCTTTTATTTTTATTAAATATATAGTATATAAAAAATTTGTTTCGGGTACAGAAAGTAAACAATTGGGGAAGGACTGTGCAATATATATAATAATATATTATTATATATAAATATATTAATATAATATATAGTAATATATATATTATAATAATTAATATATAGTATATAATATATATTATATATATATATGATATATTTATATATATATATATAGTTTATTATATTAATATAATGTATAATATATATATATAAATATTATAATAATAATATATATAATATATAAAAATATATAATATTATATATATATATATATTTAATATTAATATATATTATATTATATTTAATATATTATATATATAGAAAATACTTATATATATTATAAAAGGTATATATATATCTATAGGATAGGTTATTATATGTTAATGAGTATATATTTATATTATACATCTTAATCTAAAACCCTTCAAAAAAAATCTGGCTACGACCCTGGTCTATTGTAATAAAAGCTTTTCATAATATCTGATAAATAAAATGATGCATAAATTTTTATTTTTTATTTTTATTTATTTTTTCAGTAAAATTAAAATTTGACTCTTCAGTCAGTTGTTTGGTTTTTTTACAAATAAACCATTCAAAATCTCGCAACATATTGTTATATGAATCAATACCTAATTTTCTCAAAATTTAAAATTATCAGGCCATTATACATTTTTAAAAATCTAAAAATTCCCCCAAAAAAATTTTAAACTTCTTTTCAAATTGTTTTGAAAATTACTTAAAAAAGAAAGACAAATGATTATTTTTCGGGATCGAGAGTCACCATTTGGGGGTGAGCTAAACACTTAAAATTTGAAAATCATTTTAGAGATAAGACAATTAAAATCTATTAATTAATAATATATATCATATGTCTAAATATATATTAATATATATATATATATATATATATAGTATATATATATATGTAATATATATATATATATATAATATATATATAATATATATATTAAGAATATATATATATAATATAGTATATAATATTATATTATATATATATAGTATATTAATATATATAATATAGTATAAATATATGAAAGTATATATATATAGTATATCTATATATATTATAGAGAGAGTAGAGAGAGAGAGAGAGAGAGAGAGAGAGAGAGAGAAATAAATAGTTAGGAGAGTTGATATGGCCAATTTCCCCCTAAATTGAATAATAATAATAATAATTAATAATAATAAATATAATAATAAATAAATAATAGTAGAATATAATAATTAAAAAAAATAGCAAAATAAATAAATAATAACAATAATTAATAACGAGATAATAATTAATAATTAATATATATAATAATCATCATCAATATAATAATAATAAATAATAATAATATAAATAATAATTAAAATGTAATAATATAATAATAAATATAATAATAATAATAAATAAATAATAAATAATAAAAATAATAATAGTAATAATAATAATAATAAAAATAGTAATAATATTAAACGCTATTTAACTATTCTTATAAATTCAGAAAGCATAAAAAATATTGTGAAATTTATAATACTGCATCAATATAAATAAAATCATAAATTTTATTATTTATCGAAAATATATTGCCATGGTATTTTCACATTTCACTAAAATAAAATATATTTATAAAAAAAATATTTTTTTAACAATTTATCATTGCATTAAATGCGTTATAAAATACATTTTTCTAGTCATTATATTTATATTGTAATATTTCATTAAAAAAAATTCTATTTATGAAAATATTTTGTTAAAATATATTACCATTGTATTAAATAAGAAATAAAATATTTACAATATAATCATTATGGTTATATTTAACCATTTCAGTTACCGTAATATTAATATATTAATGAAAAATATATGGTCATTATATTTTACTAATTACAAAATTTACTATTAATTAAAAATATCTATTACATATGTTAACATTTCGTTTAACTTATATATGAATTTTTTTTTTTTTTTTTTTTTTTAATTTTTAATTTTTTTTTTCTTAGATTTTTGAAAAACATTTGAATGAGCTGAAAAAAGACAAGCACAAAAGACAAAATTTTGTTGCTTTATAGCAAAGAAAATTGAAGCAGAGGACTTGGTTGCTGGACAATTTATAAAAATATATATATATAAATATATATATATATAATTATATAATATATATAGTATATATATATAATATAAATAATATATATATATATTATATAATATGTAACATATATATTATAATATATATATAATATATATATATATATATGGCTGTACCTCCAAATTTGAATTTATTCATGGCAACTATATGATAATATACACATATATCAACCTATATATTAATATATATGATATATAAATATATAATAGTATATATATAATATATATATAATATATAATATATATATATATATATATATATATATATATATATATATATATATATATATGTATATATATATATATATATATATTATATATATATATATATATATATATATATATATAAGTATAATATATATTAACTTCTATATATATATATATATATATATATATATATATATATATTTTATATATATATATTATATATATATATATATATATATATATATATATATATATATATATATATATAATAAAATATATATATATATAATATATAATATTATATATTTATAACATTATATATATAATAATAGTAATATAATATAATATATATATAATATATATATTATATTATATATAATATATATATATACTATATATAATATATATATATATATAGTAATTATATATATATTTATTTAATAATATCTATAATATATATATATAATTATTATATATATTATATATATATATAATATATATAATAATATATATTTAATATATACATATATATTTGATATTATCTATATTAATATATAAATATATATATATATATATAATATAATATATATAGAATATATATATATAATAGGATATATATTAGACCCTTTATGAAGCCAGGCGAGCAATTAAAAATAGAGCCGATTTTTGCAATGCTATCTGCAGCATTAATTTCATAGACGGGATTTTTTGACGAATTTCTCATATTCCCATTCAAATAAAAAAGAATATTTAATAAAGTTTAATCTATAGCACAGAAATGTAGAATAGTACATTTACATTAAAACATATCAGATTATTCGCGCGTTCAAGCTAGCATCTGGCCATCAACACACCAGCCTGCGTGCATATTAACTCTAAGCGGTATTTGTTAGTTTTTATTAAACTGAATAAATATAATAAAAATAATTTTAACTACACAAGATAAAATAATTTCAAAAATGAAAAAAAAATCTCATTTAAGATTTAAGAAATAAAAACACAAATTCTTACTTACGAAACTTTCAAAAAATATTTAATATAAATGTAATTTCTTATTTCTGCCTGTTTCTCAGATCATAAAACTGTATGTCTTTAAAGTTTACCAAAACTTACAAGTAAAAAATTTATTGGCCTCCTGGTTAATAAATCGTTCATATATTATATATTATATATAATATAATATATATAGTATATATATATTATATAAATAATATATAATTATATATATATAATATAAATATATTTATATTATAATTGAGAAAATATTTAACCATAATATAATATATAATATATATATATATATATAATAATGTAATTAGAAATAAAGAATCTTCAGTAAATATGAATACTCACATACATACACACCTACACAGACTCCCCCACACACTCAAAAATTCAAAGGTAAACAAAACACATACTCACACCTACACACACACACACATCTACACACCTACACACCTACACAAACACAAATACACACACCACACATAATACACACACACACAGACCTACATCACCTACACACCTACACACCTACACACCTATCACACACATACACATATAATATACATATATAATATAAATATATATATATTAAATAATATATATAATATATATATAATAGTATCAGTATATTATATATATATTTAATTATATATAATAGTATTATATATATAATAATATAGATATTATATAATATAATAATTATATATATAATATTAGTTATAATATATATAATATATATATAATATATATATAATAAATAGTAGTATAATCTGTAAAAATAGTTTCAAGATTTCTTCTTTAATATTTATACGCTAATATGCTCCTTCATACTTTTATGACACATTAATTGATGAAAAAAAAGAAATTCTACTTAAAAATTTACCAACTGTTATGTAAAGTGAATGTCTAAATATATATAATTATATATATATATGATATAATCATATATATATATAGTTATATAATTATTATTTAGAATAGGTCCCAATCTAGTATCTATATTTGTCCTGCCATATTGCACCATAATACTATTTATTCTGAGATTTTCCATATACTTATTTAAATTGGAATTATTATGTTATGTCATACTTTTATCAAAGACCTCGATCAAAATGTGTATGATATATATATAATACTATAGGTGTGCCGAAATTTCTGTCGGATTTTAAAAAAAAAAATCCATTTAAAGATGAAACCGAAAATTTGCAATATCTGTCCGAAACTGAAACTTATTTCCTTTCAGAAGAATACCTCGTAACATCTTCAGTTTACTGCATATAAACATTTTTTCATCTATCAAATAATATGTAATTTTTTATTTGAATATATCGTTTGCAACCACTCCTGACACACCCATTGGTACATGCGATTTACTTTTAAGAAATGTTTTTTAGTAAGGCAATGTTATTCACAGCACTAACCCAAAACCGTCAGCCTATAAATAAATTCAAGCATGAAAATTTATAAATATTGTTTAACTTGGTTGACAATCATTGCTCAAAGCAACGTCCCATTGAAAGAAAACAAAATAGTGTAATAATGCATATTAACTATATATTACTAAAATCAGTTCTATGCTTACCTGTTAAATCTATTTGTAAATGTTGCAAGTGAACTAATGGCTATCACATTTAGCTGAAGACCAATCCAAACATGAACTTCCTCGTTTCTAATAAAAGATTTCTTCAAATAATACAAAAATTTTTTTTATTTACATATTGTGATCTCCAAAATTGGTAATTTTTTTCGCGTCTTAAGCGAATACTGTCTTCTTACGTATAGTAACTTTACTCCTCTTTAATCACAATCTCCAAAATAAATAAATAATTATATCTATATAACCTATAAATAGTGCCTAGGTATATAATAGCCATCTCATCTATAGAGTACTTAATCACCTATTAAAAAGGCCCCTCACTATATGAACCTATATTTTATACTACAGTAACAATTATATATATAAATAATATATTAAATTAATAACTTATATATTTACTATATAATATATATATATATTATATTACATAATATAACATCTATAAATATATATATTGATATTAATATTATATATAATCATTAATATCTATATTATATATATTAAGTATATTAATATTACTATTAAATATATATAATAATATTAATTAAGTATAATATATATATAATATTAAAGTATATATATATTATTAATATAATATAATATATATTTAATATTTATATATCTATTAATATTAAATAAATATATATATTAATATTCCTAATCAAAGAAACGTATAATAAATATATATATCAGTATCTAATATATATATAGTAGGTTGGAATTGAAAATAAAATTAATAAGAATTAATTAATTATATATAATTATGTAGTATTATAATGTATATGATATATATAAGTGGTAGTATGTATTAGTTATAATTAAGTGTAGTATATAGTATAGTACTGTTACAGTCTTGATTGTATGTGTGTATTATGTGTATTTATGTGTGATTATACTTTATTTATGTTTGTGAGTTATGTTGTGATAGGTTGTCACGGTGCGTATTTAGTAGTGTGTATTATGTTTTTCAATCTAATACAGAGTCTTTCCATTTTCTGATTGATAATTTAGACACGTGTTCCATGGTGCCATCAAATATCTCGTCTCATATCCCTTGATTTACAAAAACCACATTAGTCTATTTCTTTATTTTCTAGTCGTATTTATAAATGCTCGTCAAGCAATTCCAAAGTGTACATAGTTATTTGTTTGGATTGAAATCACTGCACACTAATTCAGCTAATAAGTTCTATGTACCATGAACTAATCTAGAGAGTTGGATAACATTCTTCACTACTATTACCTAGTACTCACACATCCATTGCAGTATTATATTAATTCCGCATCATATTTGTTAACTACTATATTCTTAAAATCTGACATGTAATTAACTCTGACATTTTTATACATTGTCTAAATAAAGCACAAAAATCTTTTTCATTTGTAGATCTCACTCTTCAATAGAAACTATTATCCTGTTTAATGTCTAATTATAAACTCCCTATTTCACTTATGATTTGTCCCAATTAGTAGTACCGTGACACTTATTAATCGACTTAAAGTGTTTCGTTACTTACGTCTACCCCTCTCATTCACGACAAGTAATATAGTCATGTTACACTCAAAACTCCCTAACAGAAAATAACTTAGAACTTTATTAATTGTGTTTCTCTAAGCGTATGTCGATATTCACATTCGTTTGAATACTTGAAATATATAAATGTTCCTGTTTTAAAATAATGTAGCTTTAATTGATCGTAACTCGCACGGATGTCATCAATGTATCCACAAAATATTGGTCCGTCTTTGAGTAGATCTGGAACGGTATCTATTCACAATCAAGTCTCATCAAAAATCTTACTACCTAATCCCGCCATGCAGACAAATACCTATTGCACCGCTTAAAATATATAATTTTTATATTGAAGTCCGTTGATAAAAACGTTTATAGTTATGGTAAACACAACTACATGACCTATAATCATATTATGAATCACTGGGAATCCGAATATAAAAAGATTTACATTTATATTACCATTAAAACTTTATTATTATGTATATATATATATATATATATATATTTATATATATTATAATCAGTAATATATATTATAATATATATATATAATATATATATTATAGATTATAGTATATATAGATATATATAATATATTAATAGTATATATATATTAATTATATAAGTATATATATGATATATATATATACTATTATAATATATATATATATAATATATATAAATATGATATAATGCTTTAGATGCTTGCATCCTCCGTTCTGTGAAACTATTTAGGCGGAGAGATCTAACTTTATTTCCTTTCTTGCTTAACCCATTATCATTCTTAGGATGTACCGATAACAAGGGACCCTCGCCACCCTCAAACTACCTCCAATAGCTCAACCTCACCATCTATTAAAGTTTTTGAATATAATCGATTACAGAAAGATGTTAAATCTCAATTCTTAAATCTTATCTCTGATCACTAGTATGGCTTTCCTAAGAAACGTCCTACTGGAAATCTTCTTTCCCTTACTTAGATATTTGTGTTAATTTTTTGCTGTTGCTC
>JABUQX010010027.1:32500-37500 GCA_015478945.1 Trachelipus rathkii | reverse complement strand
GAACAAGGACTTGGTACTAATCCCGTACTAAACATCCAACCTCGCATTGCCCGTCGTCTTTAAATGCTATTAAAGATATATATAATATTAATATACTATTATATAATAATATATAAAAGTATATATATACTATATATATAATATAGTATATATATAAATGTATATATTATTATATATATATATATTATATACATATATATATATATATATATATTATATATATATAATTAATATTATATATATATATATATATATATATATATATTATATATATTATAAAAATATATACTATATATTTATTACATATAAATATATAATATATATATAATCTATATATTATATATATATAGTATATATATCAATATTATATATTATATTAATATATAAATATATATTATATATATAATTATATATATATATAGTATAATATATATATAATATATAATATATAATATATATATATAATATTATCTATATATAAATTTATATATATATAGTATATTATATATAATATATATATAATATAAGTATATATATAATATATATATATATATATATATATTATAATATACTATATATATATATATATATATATATATTATATACTATATATAATAATAATATTAATATATATATTAGTATAAATATATATAATATATTATAGGTGCGTTATCAGAAATTTTTTTCGGGGCCAGACAAAATCGTTTCTTTATATATAATATATATATATATAATTGAATATATATATATAATATAATATATATATATTAGTAATATATATATATTAGTGATATATATTATATATATTAGATATATATATATATATAAATATATATATATATATAATATCTAAGTATATATATATATAAAAGTGGAAGGACCAAAATATTAAATTTCTACAAAAACTTTCGGGACTAATTGACAATAAACAGTGCAGTACAACCTCACTTTCTACATTTTGGTAACAACTCATAATTTAAAACAATAACATCAAATAATAATAAAAAAAAAATTGTCCATAGTCATCCTAAAATCATATTAGGCAACGGATATGCGTGAAATAAGCAATCTCCTATCACTTCAAACAGCGTTAAGAACCTCTACTAAAACTACAGCTTGTAGACATTGTCCCATTCCACTAAGTCAGAATCCGCCAAGAGAAACTCATTTTGCTTTATTTCAAATTAGTAACACAGATCAGGAATGTATTAGAAATTGCCCCTGGAAAGCATTCAAAGCTTGTTAATGCCATAAAATAAATTTCCTAAACGTATAAATGATAAAAAAAAATCTAAAACACACACTCTAGGGGTAAGGAAAGTAAATAAAACCGGAAATTATATAATTATATTTTTGAATCACTAGTTAATGAAAACCAAAAGAAATAAGGACCAGGGATACTCTACTCTAATTAACAAAAAGCAAAAAAGAATTTTACTTAGGAATTTTATGTTGCAATTAAAGATGCATTTAAAAAAAATTTACAAAACTATATACCTCCAATGCTACAGAAGATATTACTCCAAAGCTACAGAAGATATGTTCGCTACTATTGAACATTCCTAAAACTATAAATTAAACTGTAAGTCCTACAAAAAACTATGCTGTTTAAATTTTGGTGTTATCTCTATGAAATAATTCAACACATTTGAAAATAAAAATTCTAAACAAATTTCAAAAAGGATAAAGCTTGCCAAATATGAAATTGAAATGCTACAGCGGAATCAAAGTAAACAAATTTTAGTATTACAATATAAACTTACTTCTTTTGGTTCTTGGGGTAAACTTTGCTGTGAAGGTGTTTCTGTTTCTGCAGGAAGACTCACAATGCCCTTAAGAGAAGGTTCCTTAACTTCGCTATCTAAATAAAGACCAAATAAACATTATGGGTTCGATGGAATTGCCTAGTGAAAAGGAATATTTCAAGTATATATATGCTTAAAGTAGTCTTCCAACCCACATTAATAAGTTATGCATTCTTTAGAGGCTTTATCAATTTACTGTTTGTTTCCAATTTTAAAGCTGGAATAAGGGTGTAAACTATGATTTAGGTAAATATTTCTCTTAAAATCTACTTATGTAGGCTTAATTAATGATTAAAGGTACTAATAACTTTAAAATTTTTTTTTGAATTATCAAAAGAATTTTACACCAATATCCAGAAAGTAAATAATGATAAAAAAAACTACAAAGAAAAAACGCTGGAGTTCCAAAATCAGAATATTTATTACAATGATATTAATACCTGTGCTTGCCATAACTGAAACAAAGATTAAAGGAAAATGTGAGAATGAGTGGTGTGAGAAGAAGGGTGTGTATGCTGGTGTAGAAAGGAATGAGGTGGAGAGAGGAGTTGCGATTCTAATGACTAATCTGTGTAATAGAACTAGGTGAATTTTTGAGTGTGCGAGTCCTAGAATATAGATGGTTAAATTAAAGTTTGAGAAGGTTAAGGAGTATGTGGTGGCAGTAAATAGGGAAGAGATTTTCTGGAACGATCTGAATGGTGTTTTTTGAAAGTATAAATGGGCCTACAGAGTGGTTGTGTTGGGTGACTTTAATGGATGGATAGGTGATCATAAAAGGGATAGTGTAACAGGTGCCTTTGGAGTAGCAGAAGGAAATGAGAATGGTAGAAAGGTGAATGATTTCTGTGCAGTGAGATATGTGCGTAAGCAATACATTATTCGAACATAAGATTACCCATAAGTATACAAGACTGGGAAGGAAAGAGATGATGTTCAAGTGAAAAGTATGATATATTTTGTGTTGGTGAAGATGTTGAAGTATGTAGAGGATGTTAAATCAGTAAGAGGTTTGAGGATGGGAATATCATATCACTAAGCTGCTTTAAGTAAGATTAAGTTTACTGGTTCTTGGTAAGAGAAAGGAAAAAGGAAAGAAGTGGGAAGAATTAGGAGTGAAAGGTTTGGAGAACTGGGTTATAAATAAAAGTATGCGAATACACTTCGTAAAGAAGTCAGTTGAATGGGGACATGTTGATAAAGAGCAATTCTGGGCGCAAATTAAAGAAGAGTTTGTTAGGTGTGTCAAGGTAGGAAGTAAGAATATCAATAGTGAATGATGGAATGACAGTGATGCAAGAAGTTAAAAGTAATAAAAGAAATGCGTGGTTGAATGTACAATGAGGAGGTTTTGAAAGAAAGATGTATGGAAATATATAGGAATGAAAGGAGGAAGACAAAGTTGCATTAGTACGAGCTAAAAGGAGGTAAATGAACAGTTTGATGGAGGATGAATGGGAACTTACAAGGGAACAGAAAATTGTTCTAGAAATAAATGCGAAAAGTTAAGAAAGAGAGTACGGGAAATCTTCATGGAATAATGAAAAGAGATAGGTATTTTGTAACTGTTGAGATAGATGTGAGGGAGTGGAGAGAGTATTTCAACTATCTACATAACATTGGCAGTGAAGAAGTGATGGTATATGTGTGTGGGTTTGACAGTGTAAGAAGTAAGAAAGAGAGTACGGGGAATCGTCATAGAATAACGAATAGAGATGGCGCTTTTGTGACTGTTAAGACATGTGAGGAGTGTGTGGAGAAATCATTTAGAATATCTGCATAACATTGGCAGTGATAAAGTGATAGTGAATGTGTGTGTGTGTGGGTTTGACGGTGTAAAAAGAAGAAAGTATTTTGGGGATGAACGGTAATAGTAGAGAGGAGGTAAGAAGTAGAGTGGAAAAAGTAAAAAAATGGAAATCAGCAGGTATAGATGGAATTACCAGTTAAATTGATCAAGAATGTAGTCGAGATTGTAGTTGAGTGGAAATGGAAGTTACTTGACACAGGGACACTGCCTTCAGGAATTACAGTCTCTTCAAACCTTTAGAAACTCTGCTATTATATATTCAATCCTGGAATCATGCAACACACCAAAAACTCTTAATCTACTAAAGGAAAATGCAATGATCTTTCTCGTTCTTGACATTATGACCCTTTTGGCATTATTTGAAAAAATGATCAACTCTAACTTAATATTTCTATCCCTCTTTCCTTCTTTCCAGTATCTCCTGAATAGCACAACTGCACATACTTACTTACCTTCAACAAAAGTTCGAACATATTCCTCAACTATTTGCTTCTAACTCCACCCTTGAATGATTCCACAGAATATTTCTTTCTTCTCCACCCCCATACTAAACATCGTAAATTTCTCTTCAAGATGTTTTTTTTCTGATCTCATTTAGCTTAACACTAAGTAGGGCGTATGGGCCCGACGGCATTCCCCTCTGGTTCTTAATAAACTTGCGCTTTGCTTACTTCCATTGCCTTGGTAAACGGGTCAGTCTGTCTTTCAACCTCGACCTTTCTATTAAGCTGGAAACGAGCGCTCACTCAACCCACGTCAAAAAAAGGGACCCCTCACAACACTGACTATCGTCCTATCGCTTTAACCCCCGTTCCTTCTCAAAGTTTCGAATCTATCCTCAACAGGAAGATTTAAAAACACTTAATATTCTTAATCATATCATTTGAGCGTCAGTATGGCTTTCGTAAGGAACGCTCAACTGGTGATTTTTCCTTAACTGATCCTGGATCCTTCAGGTTCAGCATTCGGTGAATCTTTTGCTGTGGTATCAGACGTATCGAAAGCTATGATACAGTTATATATCACAAAGCTTCGATTTCTAAACTTTCCTCTTTCAATATTTACCCTTCTCTCTTATTTCCTTTTCAGTCGTTTTACAGCAGCTGTTGTAGAGGGCCACAGTTCATCCTTTAAATCTATTAATAGTGGTGTTCCTCAGGGTTCTCTCCTATCCCCAACTTTTTCTACTTTTTCATTAATGACTTTATTCACTTGTCTCTTATCCACTTCCATGCCAATGACATCCATCTGGAGTCGATCCATCAATAGAATTACCACATTGATAGAGGGTGATTTTGGAGCACAGACCTCAATCTTTCTAGTATCTCTAATTGAGAACAGAAAACATGTTAAGTTTTAAATGCTCCAAAACAAGTTTCTTCATC
>JABUQX010010027.1:0-22500 GCA_015478945.1 Trachelipus rathkii | reverse complement strand
AGACTCAAAAGAAAGATGCTTGGAATTATATAAGGAGGAAAAAAGAAATACTAAAAAGGTGTATACGTAGGAGAAAACAAGAGGTAAATGAACAGTTTGGAAGGAGGATGAAGGGGACTTTACAAGGGAGTAGGAATTAATTTCTAGGAAGAAAGCACGAAAGGGTTAGAATAGAGAGATTAAGGGGAATCATCATAGAATAATGAATAGGGATGGTGCTTTTTTGTAACTGATGAAGGGTGTGGAGTGAGGGGAGTGTAAAAAGAACACTTCGAAAATCTGCACAATATTAACAGTAATGAAGATGTGATAGTGAATGGTGTGGGTTTGATGGTGCAAGAGGAATAGGTATTTTGGGGACGTTGAGGTTATTAGTAAGGAGGAGGTAATGGGTAGAGTGAAAAAAGTGAGAACCTGTAAATTCGCAGGTATAGAGACTGTGTTGAAATGATGCAAGAACGAGGCGAGATTGGTGATTGATTGGATTTGAAGTTGTTGGTAATAAATAAAGCGTTTATAGAGGATATAGTTTCCAATAGGATTAGAGGAGGGTGGTAATATTACCATTAAACAAGGTAAGAGAAATAAGGGGAACTGTAGAAATTATTAGGGAATTAGTTTATTGATTGTTGTTAGGGAAGGTATGTGCTGCGTATTTTGGTCGAAAGACGCGTCCGAGTGACTGAAGGACTGGATGGTGAAGAACAA
This sequence comes from Trachelipus rathkii, assembly GCA_015478945.1. NCBI lineage: Eukaryota > Metazoa > Arthropoda > Malacostraca > Isopoda > Trachelipodidae > Trachelipus > Trachelipus rathkii. Next base: position 21,792 of record JABUQX010010027.1, on the reverse strand, counting down.
AGTTGCGTTAGGATGGTAGAGGATGTTGGATCAAATCTTTACATGAAACAAATGATTGAATGAGAAATTGAGGGAGAAGAATAAATTGTTAAAATTTAGGTTTTATAGGATTTGCAAAACAGGCGTTATGATAGAGTTAATAGCGGAAGGTTTATGCAGTGTTAGTGATATAGGTGTTGGTGGTAGGCTTCTGGAATGGAGTCAAAAGTATGTATGAGATAGTTAAGCGTGTTTAAGAATAAATAGTTGTCAATGGTGATTTGTTTAGGATTAACAGCGGAGTAAAGACAGGGTTGTGTATGTCTCCTTGGTTTATTCAATTTGTATATGGATGGGGTTAATGAAAGAATCGAGGTGGGATGGCAGGGGAAGGCTTTAGAATGATGGAGAATGGAGATGAGTGGAGGTGCCCTACCTATTATATGCGGATGATTTGGTTCTGTGTGGGGAATCTGAAGAGATTTGAGAGGATTGGTAGGAGAGATATTATTTGGCAGGGTGTGTAAAAAGGAGGGGCTTGAAAGTAAACGTAGATAAGAGTAAGGTTAGGTTGTGAGTGAGGACAGTCCTCGTTGTGAAGTTATGTTAAATGGTGAGCAGCTGGAAACAAGGTGTCTGGAGTTTAAATATTTAGGTATATGTTGGATGAGAAGCGGAACGGATGATGCAAGAGTGTAGTAGGAAAGTTTGTGAATGGCAGGAAGGGGCTGTGCAATTTAAATCGTTGGTGAATGTAAAGGCGACTAAGTCTTGAGTGTGCTAGGGTCTACATGAGGGTATGTTGTTACCTGTGTTATTGTACAGTGTATAGAAGTGAGACTATGGTCTGAAATAAGAAGTATATAGATCTAACGTTCAATGTGTTCAGATGGACAATCTTAGGGGTGTTTTAGGCGTGTGAGAAGAATTGAAAAATGAGGAATGAACGTATTAGAGAGTGTGTGAATGTGAAGAAAGGGGTAAATAGGAGAATAAATGAAAGTATGTTGAGATGGTTGGTCATATGGAAAGGATGATTGATAGTCGGTTGGTTAAGCGGATGTATATTGGCGAGTGTGTTGGGAACCCGACCGGCTGGGAGACCGAAAGAAAAAGTGGATTGAGTCAGGGAACGAATGTCTGAAGGAGAGAAAATCTGAGTTTTTGGTAGAGGCAGAAGAAAGGTGTATAACAGGAGCGAATGGCGGGGGATTGTGAGGGGGTATGGTTGTGCCCACCTGGGCCAAGGGATGAAACCCTTTACCTTGACGATCTACCATAGTGAGGGTCCATCGCTGTCCCAAGAAGCTTTAGGGTGGGTTTTCTGACTGCGACTAGTTCTCACTAATTAATGGTACTGAGGGGCGGTAAGGCTGGGCTTTTTTCGACTATGTCATGTTCTCCTACTGCTTTTCTTTTCCGATGCTCGCTTACGCACCTTACTCCCAATCTTGGGAGAAAAATAGAAGGCAGATAAAGAAAAAGAAAAATATATATATATATAATATATATATATATATAATATATATATAGTATATATATATATATATATATATATAATATATATATACTATATATACTGTATATATATATATATATATTATATATATATATATATATATATATATATATATTATATATAATATATAATATATATATATAGATATATATATATCTATATATAATATAGTATAATATATATATATATATATATATATATATATATATACGCACACTTTACACCCCTGATCACCCTGTCTTCAGGGTTACCATACCGCATCCAGATACACCGCCAACGCAACCGGCCTCGTCCACAGATCTTCCAGGAATGAAATTTTCCAGACTGCTTGGGTGAAGAGTTAGGATTACAGGTTGAGTAGAAAATGGGATTGTTTTCCGGGACCTGGTTACAATTTGGACAGATTTGTAGTGGTTGGTTGAGGGGAAGGTGTTAGACTGATGGAAAATGAAAAGAGTGGAGATTCCCTTGCTTATTGTATGTAGATGATTTGGTTGTGTGTGATGAATCTGAAGAAAGTTTGAAAGGATTGGTAGACAGACGGATTTGGCAGGGTGTGTAAAAGGAGGAGGTTTGAAAGTAAGAGTAAGGTGATGGTGGAGAGTGAGGATAATCTGTACAGTGTGAAATCATGCCGGATGGTGAGTAAATGGAACAAGTATCTTAGTTGAAATATTTAGCCTATATGTTGGATGAAAAGGGAACAGATGATGCAGAGTGTAGTACTTAGAAAAGTTTTGAATAGTAGGAAGGTGGTTGGTGCAATTAAATCCTTGGTGAATACAAAGGAACTAAATCTTGAGTACTAGCGTTTAAATAAGGGTATATTGTTACTGATGTTAATGTATAGACAAGATTACCCTTCCATTGGGCATATATGGATTGTTGGGATACATCCCATGGCACTCTAGTGCCAAATGGCTCATCCCTCTTGCGCTCATATCCACATTCCTCATCACACTAACATTATTACAGGCAACACTTTAGTTATATGTATATATCCCAGTGTGGGGGATAAAATTTCCACAGCATACGTTCTGCCTGTTATGAGGAACGACTTAATGGACAGTGGTAGTTAGGTTTGGGACACACTAATACTTATTTACACCCTAGGAATGCTTATGCATGCCTAGGACCTGGATGTGACTGCTGTAAGCAATCCTGTATCTTTCAGTGAAACTATGAATTGTCTGGGTATATGGAATGCTAGAGGAATAAATGCTGAGGAGAAGAGGAGTTAGGAGATGGATGTATTTATTATTATTATTATATATTTTTTTATATAGTTAAAAAATATTTGATGTAATAATTTATTATATTTTTTTATTTCATTAGGATTTTCAATAGCTTGAACTTAAGAATTTTATTTCATTGACTCAGCAAAAAATCTGAACTTTGACACAGTACATCACTAGTGAATTTTAAATGTTTGATAATTTGAATAGAGAAATTTTAAGTTTTATTTAACTTTCATCCTGCTTCCAGATAATGTGAAAAAAACAATTTTTTATTTTTTGGATATGGTATATATATAGAGGAGCTGAGGAGGCAGGAATAAACTTAAAACTTTTATCAACTATACTTATAAATGCTGAAAGTTGTTGCCACTCAAAATTGGCAACTCATATTGGGACCAGATATCAAACAATTAGGTATATAGGAAAGAGATCTGAATTGAAACTTGTGAAACTCAACTAATCATAGTTACCTCAAAAAATTCACAAAAACTGGATGATATGTTAAAAAAAACTAGAGCAAATTTTTAATTTTGAAAATTAGTGACACAAGGAACCTGTCTTTTAAGTTAATTAAATTTTTTGGGTGCGTGTATGTGTGTGTGTTTTCATGAATAAATATATTTTGAATATTTATAATAACAAATTACATTATTTTTATTTTTAAAGAAAGATCTTGCATAATTATATGAAATATATTATTGCCAGAAAGCTTATTAAGAATTTAAAGATGCATATATTTTGATATCAGATGCATTTTAAATTTTAAAATCTACAAGAAATACTAAAAGGATCTTTTAGAAAAAATAAATAAAAATTACAATGCATCCACTACATATGTAGGTATACACTACTATTTCTTACAGTATATTATAGGAAATTAAAGCTAAAAATTTCTAAAGCTAATAAATGGATTATTGTGTATGAAACAAAATATTCAGATTTCTAAGGAAAAATATTCAATTACTTATAAAAAGTTCTGACTAGCTGGAGGCTGGATATTGAAAATGATATCTGGTTGAAGCCTTAGCATTTTGAAATGGCAGGATATCCAATCAACGCCTGAGACCCACTGTCAAATCACTAAAGAATTCATAAATTAAATTTAATATATGAGGGACTTACCAGATAAAAGAGCCTTTTCAAACTCTGCTAAGTATTTTTCTTGCTCCTCTTTTGATATTTTTGATTCTGGGGAAGCTGCACAAAAGTTTAATCGTTTCTCTGCCTCCTGTAATTGGTTTAGTTAAAAAGTAATCTACAAAAATTTTTTTTTTCATAGTTTCAAAGTAAAACAATAAAATATAGTATAAAGATTGGTACTTTAATTAACCAATTACTTGTGTGCACACTTAGGTCATATTCTATGTAACTCTTCTGCTTCCAACGTATGCTGCACTCCCCACCATCAATCTGTGGGAATCCATCGAAAGGATAAAGAAAGAAAGAAAGAAAAAGATATATATATATACTGTATATTAGAATTGCTAGAAATCAGCTCTACTTTTTTTATTTTTGTCTATTAATTTTTATTTCTCATTCACAAGTATTGATTCTGAACAATATCTTGATAATGTAGTCCAAAAGTCTTCAATTGCAAACTTTAAAAATGAAGAAAATTAAACTTCTTAGCTATATTCAAATTTGACTAACAAAAATGAGATAATTCGCCGGACACGGCGAATTTTATTTTTTTTATTTTTTGGGAAGACCCCAAAAAAACAATGTTTAAAGAATCTTTCCAGGTAATGCAAGGATGTAACGCAATAATTTAGTATCTGCCAATACAAATCAGCATGAAGCACTTACTTTCTGCATTTTGCATAATAAAATTTCATCTACAGACCTAGATATAGGTTATTCTTCCTATGAACAAACTATTTAAGTTCAAGAAAATTAAACATTTATAAATAATTTTTCTTAAATTGATCTGTATAATTACTTGCATGTTAAAAAAAATTAAAGAATAATGCTACTATATAAGTAGATTTGAATATTAGATACAGTATATAGATAAATTATATTTATAGCTCAGTTTGTAATTGTTTGTGGTTAAGGGGCAAAGAAATTAGTCCTTTAACTTTCAAAAAATATTATTACCTTTTAATAATTCCATTGATTCTTGTATTAGATACATTATTTTTTCCATCATATAATATTATTAAAAGATTCAACAAAAACAATGTAACTCAAATATATTCCAAGGAGTCAAGCATGAGTTGGCTGTAAAAAAATTTGGGACTTTGAAGTCAGGGGTCGAATAAATTCTTCCAAGGAAATTGAGATTCTTTTACCAAATTTAACATCTTCAAAGCAAGTTGACAACTTCCTCAGGAATTTTCGCTCTCCTGCCTTGCATCAATATTGGTCAAAGAGCAATGTTGGCGGAATTCATATTTGTATCTTGAGGGTTTGCTAAATTGCTTTTGTCCTTTTCTGTCCTGGCTATTGATGAATTTGGTGGAAGTGTGAGTGTATATATATAAAGTAAAGAAGAGAGAGATGAGGTTTAGGGGAAAAAGAAAGTGGAGCTCAAAATGAAAATTAGATGCAAAAGCAAATGCTTTAAGGAAATCAGGTTGCAAATAAAAAACGGATTGCTAAAAAAAAAACTATAAAACCACCAGTATATATATTATTATAATTATATATATATATATATATATATCATATATATATATATATAATATAATAATATATATATCTCTATATATATATATTCTGAACATATATAACAATTATATTCAAAACAAATTTTATATATATGTGGCGGAGAGGAAGTACGCTGGGATCAACAAGTGTACCCGACGGTGAGGTACCTCTCTCCGCTCTTTCTTGTAGATAAGTTCGAAGAATTTTTAAGATTACGAATGTCGATTTATAGATGATTACGTCAATGTTAGGTTTGTGATGTTCAAAGATAGTGGTTTGAATGTCTAGTCAGCACAGCAACCACCTCACACCATCAGAGGTAATACGGAGCAGATTAGATTTTCTCCGTAACGGAGGAAGTTAGTCTTCAGGACTCCGTAGGCCTGCTGACTTGAATGACTATTCGAGGAGGATTGTGACGGTTGATAACATATACAAATGTTGATACTAAGCTAAGATTTAGAATGTAGAATTTATTTAGCTCTTTTCCCGGAGCTTTCTCGAAGGTTAACCCGATAGAGGTCTCGAAGATTAAGATTAATAATATCAATAAAGAATCAATATGAAGGATAGTGACACTCCATAAAAAAGTTTTATCTTTACTAAAATCGCTCAGAATATATGGTGGGAGGTCTGACAAAAGTTAATATTTACCACAGTCCTACCCCAACAATATATAAATAAAAGATTATGATTAAATAGAATCAGTTAATACACCTTGGAGAGCAAGTTAAAGGTTCCAATGTGTAAAATATGTACACGAGCACAGACAGCTCTAGGATCAGATACGAGAGTGGAAACCGAACGCTTCCAAATATTGCTCATGCATAAAAATCAAGGGAATAAGAAATCCAGACTCAACAATTGTGAATAAATGATGACTTAACTGAATTGACTGGGGGAATGGTTCCAAGTCTGAATTTGACTGGAGAATGGTTCCAAGTGGTGAGTATGATTCAGGAGAATCACAACTATGCTGAAGTACTATTAAGGAGGAAAGAATCAGGCCGAACCCCAACGTTAGAATTGGCAGGGAGAAGGATCCAGACGAACCACAACTCCGAAACAACTCCAAGAAGAAAGATTCAGGATGAATTCCAACTTCAAAATAGCACCGAGGAAAGATTCACTAAGGAATCCCACTCAAGAGTATCAGCACAAAAAGAAGATTCAGGATGAATCCCAGTATTAGAATATGGATTCAGGTATGAATCCCACGATAGAAACGTCTAGAAGGATTCAGGAGGAATCCCAAAATAGAAGAAAGATTCAAGTGAATCCCAAAATCGGAATGTAGTCCAGAATTAAAATGTCTTGAAGGATTCAGGATGAATCCCAAGATAGGAACCCTGTCAAATATAAACAATTATTGGTATTTATACCATAATTTATATTTGCATATTTGACAGTTAAATGAAGTCACATATATCTATTCTATTAAGAAACATACCCTGATATATCCAAGAGGGGTTTTTCTTAAATGTGGACTAATGATGTCAATGGCCTTCCAGCAAGCAACAAGATAGTAAACTGTAATAAGAGTCAAGTTTACTATCTGTACATTACTACAAATCTTACAGTTATTAATTAATAAAATCAAATAAATTTGCAGCACTGACCTCTGAGACAGCTAGAAAGGCTTATCAACTTCTTTTGTATATAAATTTTTAGCACAATTATATTTTTAATATCATCTGTGCTCCTGGTGCTATGTTTATCATTAAGTTTATATTATATCATTATACATAAAATCATAACAAGATGTACTAGAAAGAAGAAATACTGGTATAGTATCTATAAATGTTATAAGGGTTTTCAATAATTGAAGACATATAATAAATAATACAAAGTATCACAGCCTGGATTAGAAATGGTAACATTTCCAGACTGTATTATAAAAACATTTTCGAGAATAAACAACACCAGAATAAGATAGCGAATTGCCAATTGACACCATGGATGCATGATTCACACCCCCTTACATCCCCCCCACTAAATCTAAACCCCACCTCAATTTTCCACGTCGTTTCGGAAGAAAGACGGAGTGAAGAGGCAAAGAGCATAGAAACAGCGCGCAGGGAAGGATTACTCAGGACTCTCTACTAAGCTATGAATATTACAAGATATATTTTTACAAGTTTTATATTACAGTTTTAATAGTTAATTTTTATAAATTTTCACATTTATTCTTTAGTGATCTAAGAATAAACGGTTCTAACAAAAACAAAGAAAAAACAAGTTAAAGGGGTTCCTTGTTGATATAATCCAACAACCAAGAAGAATCAAGTAAAAGGTTTCCTGGTGATAGGATAGATATGAGGGGTGACAATAGGTACTTCCCTTAACAATGCGTTATAACAAGCATCGATTATGTCGGCCTCTCTGACGGTATTATATCTGTCCATTTAGTATTCCTTCTATAAGAGATCCTGAGTGTTGAACAATTCAACTGTAGATGCGACAGTTTCCTCAATCTTTTCGGCCGATAACACAGGATCTTTCATAAACGTGTTTGGGCCTACTGGTGTCCAATCCTGACTAATGTGTTCTTGGTTGGTTAGACACATCCATCTCTTTCCCAAAGGGACTGTAGTAGTAACTTGGGATTGGGCATTCACCTTTCAGTAGCCTCAGTAATTTTTTCAAAGATCGATGTCATAATTGGATTGAACACAGGTACGCAACACAATATGGTGCGGCCTGACACAGAACAGCTTTTATTGTCCATCAGAAGATCTCTCGGCCATTAACAATGGCATGATGAATACTGTAATGGCATGATGAATACGGTAATATCCGTCTTGCACTCTGGGAAAACCGACAGAGATTTTTCCAGATGTCTTGAGTACAGCCGAATCAAATCTGAAAACATCATATATCCGACAGTTATTGAGTCATGGAAGGATTTCCAATTTTTTAAAAAAACATGAGCATATTATCTAATCTAAGATTATTAATTTTTACTACATAATAACTGTCTGGAAGCGAAAAAATGACGTAGAGTAAACTAAGTCATTTTCACCTTCACTATTTCTCAACTGCACTTATTGATTTGGGAAATCAGAAGTACAAATTAATTATTGAGAAACTGACGAGTTTATATAAAAAAAAACAAATTAATTTATTATTTAAAAATTTAAAATTTGCTCTAATTTAAATAAAGGTATATAATCAGAAAATAAATTGCTTGGAAAGTTCATAGTTGTTCATCGAAAACACACCACCTCAATAATAATGAAAGTTTTATTTTCATTATTATATTTTCTATTTCGAAAATAGAAACAATCTAGGAAGTCTTTTTCCTGATTCTTTCTATTTTCTTGTTATACTCATTGAATCACCCATCTGGTCCATTTAATTTGAAGAGAGAGATCTACTCAGCCAAGTTATAGATTGATCAGAGAACATCGGATTATCTCATTCAGGAACCGGACAAATCTGTAAAATAAGTTTTAAGCTCCTCCGGCCCACAACCTGTCATGAACATGACAGGTTCGTTGGAACCGAGGAACTGGTATATATATATGTACAATAGGTACATATATATATACAGCTCAATATATATATATATATATCAGTTTGTGAGGTAGGTGGTTTTCGATGACTCTATACATAATAATTATATGCATTTTATTTGATAAATATATACTAGACAGTATATATTTATACCTTATACGTATTTAACCATTGGTTAAATAACGTGAGGAATTCTATTACACAAGACTTTTTTGATTTTTAGTTTATAGTTTTAATCTTTAGTCTGCAAGCATACACGAAGAATCCAGACACACAAAGATCAACTATACCAGAATCATGTACACCAGGAGGGTTTTTTCGTCACCTTAGTTAAAGTGTTTGACGATCAGGCACACTAGAAAACATACATTCAAAACAGCTTCGATAGATGAAGATGTTATAGAACAATAGTTCAGAAGGAAGTTTACTTAAGAGATTAAGAAAGATAGGAATAAGAGTTTTTTTTTTTTTTTCAGGTAACTTATCAGAACTATGTACTAATAAGTTTGATTGGCCAAGTAATTTAAATTTACATTCCAGTCAGTAAGGGAACGACAGAAGTTTCATTTTCTAAACAGATGAAGCAAAGCCAACTTTTATTCTCCAGGCTTATTTACTTCGTATCAGGACACAAGTGTGTCATTTTATAACCCCGAGACAAGGTTATAAAAGACTGGTCCTTCTTCTATGACGTACATACTCCACTGGAGTCGACATAACATTGGGGAAATCTGGAACTGATCCTCTACTCCTAGTGCGAGGAAGATCATCTAATTGCATTTCCTCCAAGATTTCCTCATCTATGTGGACTAAAGTCAAATTACTATTATCCAAATGGACGTTGGTGGGATCACCAAACACCTCTCCCACTATTTGAAAAGGTGGAATTCTAGTCTCCGAGACAGGTGAAGAAACCATTGCAGCCGACGGGGATATATTGAAAGAATTATTATTTGGCGGGCTGAAACCATAAAATTCAGTCCTTTGAGAACTGGAAGAACTATCTAAGTCAAAAATGTTTGACCAATCGTCCGGCAAATCACCCACAACCACTCTCTCCGACAGATCCATAGGATCCTCAGAAGAGACTGAGGGAGAATAGTTAGGTCTTTCCATAAAAAAGGACGGTGGATCCGGTAGACTCAACCCAGATGCTTCCAGATTAGGACTTTCCAACTGTGATGCTTGGGAAGAAACTATAAGGTCTTCATTATCATTGGTTACCCTTGCAGGAGAAAGGACAGAGGGGTATTTGAATCTAATAGGGTATTCATGTGAATACATATCATGATAATCTAAAACAGGGGTAAGTATTTCAGCATGGTTGACCCCCAGGGTACTACCATGATTCATAGGAGAACTAGTAGGAATATTTATTAAATCTATCTCGGATAAACTAGAATCAGAATCCGTCTCAGGTAAACTAGAATAGTTAGAATTTGACTCGTCCGAAGAATGGATAGGTGAAATAGGAATTACGAGAGGAGGGAGCAAAAATTTAACCGCTTTGTGACCGGGCATTCGTAAGACTTTGGAAGATAACTGAGGAATAAACTCCTCCCTACTCATATTGAGGTTTTCTCCCGGATCCCAAGCAGTTGGCTCTATTACAGGAGTTAAGGCAAATGTAGATACTCATATACAGAAATACGATTGAAGTTTAAGAATCCCTCAAAATCAGCTTCCTCCTCCAGGGAATCATCGCTATTAGTGAACAACGAGGTATCAGCGATGGACTCTGACTCATAAGAATTAGCTGAATCAGTCTCAGACTCAAGGTCGATGGATTCAGGAGAATTTTCATCCTCCCCATCCAACAAACTTTCCTCGTCCGAGAAAAATGCATCACTAATTTCCTTATTTCTAGTCAGGTATTTTCGTAAATACCCAGGAATCTCAATCCATTCTCTTAAGTGGGAGAAATGGACTTTTTGAGTTCTACTGGGGGGATTAATTATTTCTCTGTATGACATATGACACCCTATTCGGGTTCACATCAACAACAGTAAATGGCCCTTCCCACCTATTATGAAATTTAAGAGCAGTGCTTGGCCCAGTTCGTATTACTTTACGAGCTACTTTTTGACCAACCTTGAAAGGTTTAAAATTGACACTGCCCTCTTTCCAATATTGGGGAAAAGTATGCACTGGAGCATGAGCTTTTTGTAGTAAATAATCAGAAGGTGACATGTCCAATGCACTATGATAAGTATTATTATAAATTAAAATAGAGGAAGACAATTCTTCATCCCAAGTAGCGGGTTGCTCCAGAACTAAACATTTCAGTAGTTGAATTAAACTTCGATTAAATCGCTCGGAGACACCGTTACTCGAGGGATGAAGTGGAGATATTCGCACATGTTTAATGTTGTGTTTTTGTAACACTTGTTGGAATATCTGGGAAGTAAATTCAGTTCCATTATCGGTTAATATACGATTTGGAACTTTAGGAAGGAAAGGGAGAACTTGGTGCTCCAGTTTCCTAGATACAGTCAAGCTGGACTTGTCGGCAATGGGAACTACAGACACCCATTTAGAATAATGATCAATAAATATCATGCAGTATTTATTTCCCTTAAAAGTTTTTGGGAATTGAATCAAATCCATGGCACATAAATCGAAGGGATAGTTGGCCAAGATTTTCAACATGGGTGGAGTTATATTGGAAGAAAAGTTTTTCTGCATCTGGCAAACAGGGCAGCACCTCACTACATCGGAAATTACCTGATTGACCCTAGGATGCCAGAAATGCTTGTATACCAACTGAAGCAGCTTGTTCCGACCTATATGGGCACAGGATACATGGAGTCCCAGAACTATGTGCATTAGTAAGTCCAAAGAAATTGCATATAACAGATTCCCGGACGTAGTTCGGTAATACAAGATGTCATTTTCCAAAACCATTTGTTTAGAATGACTTTTGTAGGGTTTAGGAACTTGTTGCCAATTTATATTGTTATCATTTTTCTTAAATCCCTTCAATAAATATCGAAGAGTACGATCATTATTTTGATCGTAGATAACATCGGTATCATTAATATTAGTATTGATTACCGATACGTTTTTCACCTGTATAGTAGAGGACTTTAAATTGGACTGTGTACAAGTTGATATGCCATCGGCCACCACAGTCAATTTTTTTCCTTGCAGATGAATCAGTTGTTTTCGGGACATATCAGGTAATAAGTGATTATCCCTAAGAGCACAAGTACCAAGTATCAATGGGTTATCTACCATGTATTCCTGGGGGACTATGAAAAACGCGGAAGGATGAGTTACAAAACCCATATTAAACCTCAGGATTATATTTACATAGTGAACAATAGGAATTCGTTCTCTATTTCCAAAACCACTGATGGCCCTTACTCCTATGTCTTCGGAAGCCAAAAGCTCTTTTGAATTCCCTAGGAAAGGAATAATCTCGGAGCTTATTAAGTTTACTCCAGCCCCACTATCTACAAGGCAATCATAAATGGGAGCATCCTGATCATCCAACTTGACACAGACGATCAAAGGTTCTATATCGGCCTGGCACAAGTTAATAGCAACTACCATGTCTTCGCTAACATAGGAATAAGGTTTATGCGAGAATTTACTCACTGGAGGTATCCCATAAAAGTTAATAGAAGGATCATCCAGTTTCTTTACAGAGTCATTATCCAAGTCCTTTTCCACAGATTGACTCATCTCTGTGGGGACTAGTCGTTTAACTGATTGGCGGGGCGAGCTTCAGCAAACCCCCCTTTGCAACGACCTTCATAGTGAGACACGTTACAGGTTTCACACGGGTCCAGAAATAGGCGTTGGGGAAGCGGCTTCTCAGTTGGTTTAGCCGAATTTTTCTGGGCTTCAGGGGAATATGATCGCGAATAAACTTTCTTTACCGCACCTTGAAGGTATTCTCTAGGAGGAGTTCGTTCGGGATCACTGGATCGTGGAGGGGTGCGTTGAGAGCACCTCATTCCCGCGTGGGGACCTCTACAAAAGGGACATACCACTTTCCGGGTATTTACGGGAGATGATGGAGGAGAGTTCCTAGCTCGGCATTCGGTATTTGAATGGCCGGTTTTCTTGCAGTAGCTACAGACTCCCAAGTACTTATAGCATTCCTGCATTTCGTGTCCTCGCTTCTCACAGTAGTCACACAAGATATTCATCCGATCTCCCGATCCTGAACGACCCTTTCGATTATTCTGAGCTCTGGAACGGTCATTACTTGGTGGTGAATTCCGAACAGTGTTGTAGACAATACGACTGCTATTATTTCTTTCCGGAGGACTACGTTGGCCAAGATTGGAAGAGCGATGGTTACGGTTAATTGAAGACTTAGGTTTACGCTGTTCAACCTTCTTACGCAACACATCAGTCCATCCAGGGAGTGCAGCATTGATCTGAATTACTGACTCAACAGATTCGTTTAAGTCCACCTCCTGGTCAGCTCGGGAATAAGTTGATGGGCCGACCTCAAGTGGATTTGTTTGGGACATTGAATTTGGGAAAGCAGTGTTATCGCTGTCTAAAGAGTCCGCAAAATTCACTATATTTTCCCATGGAGCTCTACTATAACCGTCCAGCTCCATCATTTTGATATATTGACTGACGAATATCTCAATATAAGGAGGCAAACTACATAGGAAAGCTATTCTAAGGGAATCATGAACTCTCATATCGTATCCAGGATATGCCTGACTAGCTAGGCGCTCTAACCGAAGGGCGAACATTTTGATGCTCTCGTTAGGGTATCGGTGAGCGGCATGATACTTCTGTATTCTGTATTCTTTCTTCTTACGTTCCTCATCTCGATACCAGCATACAAGATTATCCCGTACAGAGAAGTATTCACGGTTATCTTTGATGATTTCTCGGTATATATTCAAAAATTTTCCTTCTAGCTGTCGACCAAGCAGTCTTAACCATTGGTGATGGGCATTTGGGTAGTGTAAACTACAATAAGCCTCAAAATCAGCCAGGTAGACTAAGAGATCTTGTTCCGATTCGTATTTGAACTTTCCAGGATCCACGACCTTAAGCTTCTGAGAGTTCTTGAGTAACTGAGTAAGAAGCACAATGGCTTCCTCCAGCATGTCAAGTCTCTTTTTCATGTGTGGTCCTGAATACATTGAAGGTTCATCATCGTCAGGAATACGACGCATAGGCAGTCGTTGGGAATATCCTTGTGGAATATAACCAGAATGCGACTGAGAATCAGTCGAAAACATCTGGTGCTCCGGATATTGATTTAAGGGAATTTGTTCTCGTTGAGGCTGTAGTAATTTATTATACTTTTCAGAAAAGTCAGCCTTTCCTCTATTGATAGGGGATAGAGAATCTCTATTGTCTCTGCCCATATCGGGAGTTCTAAAGAGAGACTTAGGTTGGGTGAAGTAATTTACTGGGGTATAGAATCATAACGAAGATTGGGATTAGGAAGAAGTTGAGGTTTAGGAAGAAAATTATGAGTAGGCATAAGATTAGGATTAGGAATAAGATTAGGATTAGGAATAAGATTAGGATTAGGAATAAGATTAGGATTAGAATGAAGATTAGGATTAGAAAGAATTTGATTTCTAGGATTTTCTACATAACTGGGTGGATTATGTAGAAAAGGTATTGATCGTGGTTGAGATTGGGAAACTAAGGAAGGTTTATACTCACGATCATAGAAAGAAGTGGTATTTTTAGGCATATGCACATAATGGGAATCGAATTTAGGTGGAATACCTTGACCTTGATCATGGAACGTTCTGTGTTCAACCTTACCGACTGTATCGTTTACTTGAGCCAATTGCCTTTCACTTAACACCTGTTTATGGAGTTTAGTTAATAAGGTACTCATTTCAGGCTCAGTGAAAGGTTTGTCAGAGTTGGGAGCTAAAGATAAGTCAGATTTGGTAACTAAGGGTATGTCAGAGTTGGAAACTTCTACCCTATTTTTATTTTTCTCATTCATTCCTACATTCATTTCTACATTATTTTTATTTCGATCATCACGCAGACGCAGGTCTAAACGTGGATCTAATGCGACAGCTGCAAGAGAGGGATCAAAGTCCACAGCTTCTTGGCTATCAGCATTTATGCTCGTATCCAAGTCTTTTGGTTGAGGTTTTTCTGACATTTTCTTTTGTAAGTTTCAAAAGAAAGAATTTCAAAGTATTGGAGGGTTATTACTAACTAACTCTCGATCTGTCCAATGTAAGTACAAAAAGAAGAAGATTTTAATTGAAAAGAATTGAAGAGAATCGATGATTTTTCAAAAAATAAATATGACGATGTGAGCGAGAGTCACAATCCTAGTGCACGCAAGCGCAGGAACTCAAACAGAGTCCCTGTTCGGGCGCCACTTAATTTATTTATGTGGCGGAGAGTAAGTACGCTGGGATCCACAAGTGTACCCGACGGTGAGGTACCTCTCTCCGCTCTTTCTTGGAGATATGAAGTTCAAAGAATTGAAGATAACGAAGGTCAATTTATGGAAAATTACGTAGATGTTAGGTTTGTGATGTTCAAAGATAGTGGTTTGAAGGTCTAGTCAGCACAGCAACCACCTGACACCATCAGGGGTAATACGGAGCAAATTAGATTTTCTCCGTAACGGAGGGAGTTAGTCTTCAGGACTCCGTAAGCCTGCTGACTTGAATGACTTTCGAGGAGGATTGCGACGGTTGATAACATATAAAAATGTTGATATTAAGCTAAGATTTTTCCCAAAGAAAGGTGTAGAACTATTTAACTAGTTTCCCGGAGCTTTCTCGAAGGTTAACCCGATAGAGGTCTCGAAGATTAAGAATAATAATATCAATAAAGAATCAATATGAAGGATAGTGACACTCCATAGAAAAGTTTTATCTTTAATAAATCGCTCAGAATATATGGTGGGATGTTTGAGTTATAAAAAGTTAATAGCTAACACAAATCCAACCCCAACAATATTAATCAAAGAATTGGTTTAATAAAATCAATAAATACACGTTGGAGTAAAAGTTAAAGGTTCCAATGTGTAAAATATGTACACGAGCACAGACAGCTCTAGGATCAGATACGAGAGTGGAAACCGAACGCTTCCAAATATTGCTCATGCATAAAATCAAGGGAATAAGAAATCCAGACTCAACAATTGTGAATAAATGATGACTTATCTGAATTTGACTGGAGAATAATTTCAAGTGGTGAGTATGATTCAGGAGAATCACAACTATGCTGAAGTACTATTAAGGAGGAAAGAATCAGGCCGAACCCCAACGTTAGAATTGGCAGGGAGAAGGATCCAACGAACCACAACTCCGAAACAACTCCAAGAAGAAAGATTCAGGATGAATTCCAACTTCAAAATAGCACCGAGAAAAGATTCACTAAGGAATCTCACTCAAGAGTATCAGCTTAAAGGACGGATTCAGGATTGAATCCCTGGAACAGAAATCGGATTCAGGAATGAAGCCCCAACACAGAATCAGCACACAATCAGAAGATGATGGATTCAGGATGAATCCCAAAATAGAATATCAGCCCAAAATCAGAATGGTAGCAAGATTCAGGAGGAATCCTAGCCCACAATTTGAACCCTGTCAAATATAAACAACAATTGGTATTTGGACCATAATTTATATTTACATATTTGACAGTTAAATGAAGTCACATATATCTATTCTATTAAGAAACATACCCTGATATATCCAAGAGGGGTTTCTTAAATGGGGACTAATGATGTCAACGGCCTTCCAGCAAGCAACAAGATAGCAAACTGTAATAAGAGTCAAGTTTACTATCTGTACATTACTACAAATCTTACAGTTATTAATTAATAAATCAAATAAATTTGTAGCACTGACCTCTGAGACAGCTAGAAAGGCTTATCAACTTCTTTTGTATATAAATTTTTAGCACAATTATATTTTTAATATCATCTGTGCTCCTGGTGCTATGTTTATCATTAAGTTTATATTATATCATTATACATAAAATCATAACAAGATGTACTAGAAAGAAGAAATACTGGTATAGTATCTATAAATGTTATAAGGGTTTTCAATAATTGAAGACATATAATAAATAATATAAAGTATCACAGCCTGGATTAGAAATGGTAACATTTCCAGACTGTATTATAAAAACATTTTCGAGAATAAACAACACCAGAATAAGATAGCGAATTGCCAATTGACACCATGGATGCATGATCAATATCTCCCTTATATATATATATATATATATATATATATATATAGAGAGAGAGGAGAGTACATATATATATATATATATATATATATATATATATATATATATATATATATATATATATATATATATATATATATATATATAGAGAGAGAGAGAGAGAGAGAGAAAGAGAGAGAGAGAGAGAGAGAGAGAGAGAGAGAGAGAGAGAGAGAGAGAGAGAGAGAGAGAGAGAGAGAGAGAGAGAGAGAGAGAGAGAGAGAGAGTTGTATAAAAATGTTTCAAATTCTTTTTTTTGTTAATACCTTATTTTATAGTTTTCTTTTTTTCAATTTCTTTTTAGTTGTTTTTATCAAATAGTATATTTTAGTAATATATATATATATATATATATATATATATATATATATATATATATATATATATATATATATATATATATATATATATATATATATATATATATATATTAAAAGTAAAATAAAGCAAAAATTAATAAATTTTAGCACTACTGGCATTTGGACTTAAAAAAAAAAAAAAAACAGAAAAAAAAAACGATCGTGTCTTAACCAATAAATAATCATTTGAAACTGTTATTTATATGGTACAATTATGGAAGCAAACTGTTCTCAAGACTATTAGAAATAAAATTATTCAATTAATAAAAAGATAATTAGTAAAATAGTATACCATATTTTTGTAAAATAAAAGCTGTTTTTTCCCCTCCCTCGCTCTTTTTACTTTTCCTTCCCTCAATATATATATATATATATAGTATATATATATATATATATATATATATATATATATATATATATATATATATATATATATATATATATTATTATAGTTGTTTTTGTTAAGTTGTTATTTATATATATATATATTATATATGGTTATTTTTGGTGTTATAAATATATATATTATTATTTTTTTTTTTTAATTATATATTTTTTTTTTTTTTTTTCTCTCTCTATATATATATATATATATATATATATATATATATATATATATATATATATATATATATATATATCACGTCACCTCATAAGGGAGTGTCTAAATGAATATGTGTGTGTGTGTGTGTGTGTGTGTGTGTGTGTGTGTGTGTGTGTGTGTGTGTGTGTGTGTGTGTGTGTGTGTGTGTGTGTGTGTGTGTGTGTGGAGAGGCTTTGATAATTTTACAATGCAATAGGTTTATCGTAGGTCTAATTTCTGCCATTAATTTTCAAAGTGAGATCTTTGGAGCCTATATGCATTATATGACATTATATTATTATATGACATGTTGAAAAAAAGAAAAGAAATAAAATAGCTTCTCAGTCTTAATAAAAAAACGATGTTTCTTTTGAAAGAAGAAATTTTCAACGTCCTGGTGAAAAATTAGAAGACATTTGTTAAATATTGTAATTTACAGTTCTTCCACTAGACTGTGGTTCTTCACTTAACTCAGAATATATTGTGCCAGATCAATCAATCTAAAATACCTAAAAGTAGATTGAAGCACATTGCAAATAATTTATATGCCTTGATAGTCAAAGCCCGTTCGTGATTCAAATTTTACAAAAAATATGAAATGTATTGATATATTACGCTGCATAATATCTTTAATTATTTGCCCAGAGATTTCTTACACCACCTATTCCTCTAATTCATTATTTGTTAATAGCTTTTCAACACAAACCAGAAATATCAGGTTTGCACTTTCCATTCTTTAATTACTTATTTGCCAGTTTCTGAGAATATTTTTCAGACTAACGCAAAAACTTGTAAATTGGTCCCCACAACTTCTACTGCCTTATACTGAGAATCATTTCTCGAAAAGAATTTACAAAGTGTAATTTGTACTATTGATCCTCATCCAGATTGTCGCCACATACGAAATATGTCTGTAATAATAAATTGGATGATCCACTCATTCTTAAAAAGAACATACTACATGAAGCTGCCAAACGACATCGTGTA
The DNA here is from genome assembly GCA_015478945.1 of Trachelipus rathkii. Classification (NCBI taxonomy): domain Eukaryota; kingdom Metazoa; phylum Arthropoda; class Malacostraca; order Isopoda; family Trachelipodidae; genus Trachelipus; species Trachelipus rathkii. The sequence continues at coordinate 2,751 of JABUQX010010027.1, read as the reverse complement.
TCCCTAGCAGTTTTGAGTAAAGAGATGGACGAAGATTCACTACATTCAATACCAATCGATTGCCACCCAAGAAACAAGAATGACTCCATGAGAGGATAAATAACTCATTTATATAATTTTGTTTCTATCTCATTACACGATTTTTAACATGATTTACTTTACAGTAATAATTATAATATTAGTCTTTAGATCTTAACTAAATATAAATCAGCAACAAGTTGCAATAAATTTGTAATAAAGCACACGTTTTATTTCAGTTTTTGAAATTGAAACGGGAGAGTAGGGTGGGGGTCTTTAATGAGAATAGTTGTGTAATTATTAATGAGGGATTTGGACTTACGTTACAAGTACGTTACAAAGGAGATGGGGAGGGGGAGTTTAAAGACCTAATTGTTAGCTAAATATTTAATGAACAACCCCAATGTAATGATGGAATTTCGAGTCATAGCTAAATATTTAAATTTCAGTTTTATTAGCAATTTATCGATAACATAAATTCTACTAGTGCCAGTAATTCAGTTCCACAAGCTTCTTAATTTAATTTTTTTTATTTAGGTTTGGAGAAAAATAATTTAAAAGAAGGTAGCTTCCATCTCGCCTTGCGTTAAGGTAAGAATGTCTGTCAAGATTATTCGGTAATCTCCGGAACAGGTGGTGATCTGATGGATCTAGAGCTGGAAATATGAGGAAAGTTTGGGAGTTTCTTCGGCCGAATTCTTCTATTTACCTTTTGTATGTGATCTTTGCTCTATGGAACCCTGCGTTATCCTGACGGACCACCATACCTTTAAGAATGATTAAAGCAAACTCAAACGTCCTTCATAGCAGTGTTTAATCTTTATGACTGCCGATAATAGATGTCTGCTGAATATGATGCAATGACTAGCAACTTAAACTGGATCACACCAACACAATCAAACCAAGCCTTGGAAACTTCCTTGGATTGATATCGATTTTTGGATGCGTTCCTTAGCCTGTTCACTAAACTATTTTCTATATGTCTCATATTCTTGTAATATAATCCATTTTTCATTCCCAGGCACTAATCTGTTCCAAAATGACTAGATGCTTTCAGGAGAAGTGTATATGTTCACTCTTGTTATGCAATTTGCTTTCGTTAAATCATAGTAACCCATTTTGCAAGTTTTTCTACCTCTCCAAGTTGTTGCGGATGACGATGAACTTTTAAATAACGTTAATTAAGTTTTTGGGCTAATTCTTCAACCGCAACGACACTAATTTATCGAGGTCAGACAAAAGCTGGATTTTATCGGGTTCAGACAAAATAATAGTCATCGTTAATTTTAAGAATGCGACGTCTTTGTGGCGCATCTCCAAAGTTGTAGTTGCCTTTCCAAACCCGTCAAACCATCTTCGGGAACTTTTCTCCTTTACATAATATATCTCATAAACACCTTAAATATTTCGAATTACTTCTACAGAATTAGTGCCTTTTGAAAACAGAGCATTATAAGTCAAATGTGCTCCATAGATACGTAAATTAGGAAGGTGGATCAGACTAGTAATTATTTTTTTTAACAGTTTTCACCACCACTCACGGACAGGTAGGAGAGGGTGCTAAAACATTGAAAATGTCGTCATCTAACGAAAATTTCGCAGATGAGCTCAGACGCAGGCCTTAAAGTGAGGGAAATTAACTTCAGCAGGAAACACAGATGGTGGAAGAAAATTCCACAGAACGGAGGTGGGTGGAAAGAAGGAAGCACCACAACGAACAAGCCTGGGGTTGCTAATGTCTACACAAAACTCGTGTACAAACACTGCATCTCTTGTGCTACGAGGGCGTTGTAAAGGTTGTGGTATGCGAGTGCTCAGCTCCCTCGAGCACTTTCCGCTGTGGTACCTATAGAAAAGAGACAAAACTCCAACATCGTGTCTCAATGATAGAGGCTCAAGTGAATTGGAAAGTACAGAACAGGTTATAAGCCTTTTGGTCTTTGACTTGACTCTACACTGTCCAAAATCCGGGTGAAACCAGAGCCCCCCAGATATGAGAGCAGCACTCCATATACGGGCGAATGAGACCTTGCACAGTTAGAGTAACTGAGAAGATAGAAAAAAATCACGCAGTTTAAATAGAACTCCCAGCTTCTTGAGGCCGCCAAGTAACCATTTTCATGTGAGGTTTCCGAGACATTTTCTTGTTTATGTTAAGGCCAATGATGTTTATATTGTTAACAGAAGAGACGAGGGAACGATTGAAAGAGATAGGAAAGTTAGATGGTGTCTTAGAGAGGGAGATTTGTAGAAGTTGGGTTTTAAAAGAATTGAATTTCACAAGGTTGAGACGGCCCTACCGGAAAACCCTATTCAGATCAGCGAGAATAGAATCGGAAAGATTAAGGCGAGAAGCAATTTTAGAAGATTCTGGAAGATATTAAATGAGTTGTAGAATAGAGGGTCGAGTCATAAACATATGAATGAATAGAGTTAGATGAGCAGCTGAGAAGATCATTAATGAAAAGCAGGAATAGAGTAGGAGATAAAACAGAACCCTGAAGAACACCACTACTGACATGGAAGGAGGAAGATGTCGCCCCATCAACAACAGCCGATATTGAGCGATTTGAAAGAAAGCTGGACATGTAAGTAAAGAGAAGGAGGAAACTCAAAGGAGAGGAGCTTGTAAGGTAGTGATGTGTCATACCAGTGAGCGGCGCACGAAAACGCGAGCGTTTCACGATAAATGCGAAACGGTTAAACATCTAGGGTACCGAACGAAGTACAACG
>JABUQX010010026.1:0-15147 GCA_015478945.1 Trachelipus rathkii | reverse complement strand
GCGGATTAAAGGTACATTCAATCTTGAGAGGGCGGTCCCCCGGGGGTGACTCGGTGCCAGCACGGCGGTCATGGAAGGCACTTGGTATCGTCTTATTAAGGTTTCAGCCTTTGAACGATCCAGGACACTTCATACCCGTGGACGCACTCGCCACATGTCGTCTTAATAGATGTAACCCCGTCGCCACAGGCAAGATCTTTCCCCCATCCTGAGCTGCGTTGCCGTATCAGGAAATGAAATCGCTGGTTTGACCGACGAGATTGGCGATGAAGATGGTGATACCTACGCGAGAGGCCAATCACCTTCAATTCACCGACTCAATCCGCCGCCCAACGACCAAACCTCGGCTGTGCTGGTAGAGTCTTTTCCATTACACTCTGCGGTCGTTACCGGGATACCCATCCTGCCACGCGGAAGTCATGTTCGGGCTCCTCACCCTCTCCATACTCCAACTAGTGCAGTGACAGGGCTTGTGAACTGGCCCCGATGGTTATACCTATCATTTTGCTATCACCGCTCGTTTAATGTCGTTCGGGCAGGGATCGTTCAGTCTGTCTGGACCGGATGTGGCCGAATCGACAGGAAGACGCAGAAAGAAAAATCCTCGCCTTCTTAGGGTTCCAGCCAGCCTCTTCCAGCGAGCATATTCGAACTGCGCCTCTATAGCCAATGTGCAATAGCAGTAGCAGCTACGACCGAAAGCAGTCGCACACCGACTTTTACTAACGGAAGAGATCTGCTGCTACTAACTACTACAAGTGAGCGGTGACATTGCCCGAAGATACCTCATGGGAGCGATAGTCATTATCTCAACCCTTCATTAATTATATTTTCGAAAGGCAATCATCACAGAAGTTCGGTAGAAGGAAAGGATACTGCGATAGCAGCTTCGCAACAGCAAAAGCAGCAGACCCAGCTCCGATTTCAAAACCGCAGCAGCAGCAAGCATTTCTTCTACTGCGATTCCGGTTAGAGGGAGTGAAAGACTACCTTACTCCGCGTGCGGCTTAAACGGGCTTAATCGGCAGGATATACCTAGGGACTACGTTTTCTGTGTTCGTCTCTCTGCGTTCGTTAATGGATGTACCCTCTTGCAGCAACTTAAAGAAGAGAGAAGAAGCTTTTTTACAGCAGAAGCGGACCCCCAGTTCATATCCAAACACGAAGCAGAGTATTGCCAGTTCGGAATGAGGTGAGTGAAAGAGAACCGCTATTTTAACTCCGTCGCAACTGCTTAAAGAAAAGCTGCCTGACAACCCTTCCCGTAGTAAACTGCCTCGAGTTTATCACCCTACTACCCAACCACCTGTTCCACTCTCTACTTACCCAGAGAGGGAGGGAGGTAGCGAGCAGCAGCGGGGGGCCCGCGCATCCTTTCCACGCGACCACGAGGGATATTTCTTTTTCATTTACATCATTCCGCGCGGTATGGGCCTTGATCAGTCTCAACGGTTCTATCCTGCGTTGCCAGCGGAGGAATCAAGCCAAATTTTCAGAAAGTCAGGGGAAAGGTTTTTCTCAAATGCATTCGTTTACTCGTTAAAATTGTTTCTTAGGCGGCCCGAGCAATTCCCGCCCTAAATTTGCTGATATTGAATGCGCATATATCACTTATCCCCTCGATCGTCGCTACCGTATTCGCTTTACACGTATCGGAAAGTAGACCAAACCACTAGATTGACTGTGTGGAGTATAGGAGTCACTTCGTCTAACTGCTCTATGTTTTTCTTTCTCTCGATAGGCGATCTCCGTACCGCACCTTGTTGCAACGAAAAAATCCGCCTTTTTTGGGCCTCTAACCGCGGAATAACGGGTACGTCAACTGGCAGTGTAGCGTTTCGACACCTCTCGTCCTCTGTGGTTATCTCGTCTCTTTTTTTCTCTCTCGCTGCTCTTCGCTAGATGGAATAGACCTCTTTCACTAGGGATAGAGCACTGCTACAGATTCGACGCGGGGTAAGCCAGAGTTCCTACTCCTCTGCGACTTCCACCGTCGTCGTGAGATCTAGTAATACAGGAGAGGGTGAACGAGACAACAGGGACAGGTCTCACGGCACCAAGTAGAAGCCCAAACCGGCCACACGCGCTGGGAGAGAGAAGGGAACCCCCAACCTCGCTCTCTCCCCGTTCTTGACTGGACTTGGAAAGTACCCTCTTGCAGCATACTAAAGAAAAGAGGGAGAGATCAGCATGAGCTTTTCCAGCAGAAAGCGGACCCCCAAGTTTCCATATTCCAAACACGAGCAAGTTATTGCCAGTCTCGGTTATAAGAGGGCGTAGGATAGACCGCTTTTTGTTCCGTTTTCGCAACATGCGAAGAGCGTCTGCTGACTGACACCCTTTCCCGTAGTTTAAACTTGCTCGAGTATAACCCCTCTACCACTCAGCTCAGTTACCCGAGAGAAGGAAGGTTCAGGTTCTAGGGGTCGCGCCCATTCCTTCCACCGTACCACGAGGCTTCTCTGACCCATCATTCGCCGGGTCGAACGGTTCTATCCTCTTGCGACCGGAGGGGCAAGTTCAAGTCAGGGAAAGGATGTTTTTTCTCCAAATGGCCACGTTACCTCGTAAAAATGTTTCTAGGCAGGCCGAGGGCAATTCCGCCTAATTTGAGGCATAAACCTTCCCCGCGTGCCTTCCGACCAGAGAGAAATACCGAACCACAGACTCAACATTCGAGAATAAAGGCAGGTCTATTTTTTCCGTTTAAAAGGCGGTAAAGAATCCGACCTTGTTTTTGGCCTCCTTAACCGCGGAACGACGTGACTGCTGAGCTTCGACACTCTCTCCGTGCCAAATCTTGTTCTCTTCGATTCGGGCTTTTCGTTATAAACAAGGATACACGGAAAACTGCTAAAGGAGGTAAGCACAGGAATCCCAACTTCCTCGCGATTTTCCACCGTGTCGTTAGGTCTATTATTAGGCCAGAGAAGGAGGGTGACGAACAACAGACAGTCACGCACAAGCTTAGAAGCCCAAACCCGGTGACACCACGCACCGCTTGGGAGAGAAGAATATATTGGGAACCCAACCTCACTTTCTCCCCGGTTCTTGACTGGCACTTGGGACAGTACCCTCCTTGGGGCAGCAATCTAAAGAAGAGGGAGAGACAGCAAAGCTTTTTCAGCAGAAACGGACCCCCAGTTCCATATCCAACACGATGTTAGCAGAGTTATTGGCCAGTTCGGTTAAAGGGGGAGTGGCAAAAAGACCGTTTTTCTCCGTTTCGAACTGCTGGAAGAGCGTTCTCTGGGTACTGACACCCCTTCCCGTAGAAACTGCCTTCGAGTTTCTATGAACCCTACTTTACCGACTCGCTAACACCCAGGAGGAGGAGGAGGAGCAGGGGGGCCGCGCCTCCTTTCCACGCGACCACGTAGATGAGTTCATGACCCATCATTTCGCCGGGATAACGAACGGTTATCCCTTCGCGAGGGTAGCCAATTTTCATCGGTGGGAAAGTTTTCTCAAATGCAATCGTTTAACTCTGTAAATGTTTCTAGGCGCCGGGGCAATCCGCCTAATGAATAACCTTCCCCGGACTAGAAAACAACCACATAGCTCAACAACTCGAGAAAAAAGCTCTATTTTTCCGTAAAAAGGCGGAAAAATCCGCCTTTTTTCGACCTCGAAGCGGGGAAAGCTCGAGCGCCACGGCTGCACCCTCTCCGGGACGACCCTTCGATTTGAGCTTTTCACTTTGGTCCCGGAAGACCGCCACCTGTTACTGGAGTCTCTCCGTACCTCCGGTTTAATACTCTAGTCGAGAGCTTTATCCCAGTGAGAGGGCAAAGGTAGGACATAATGCCTTCTACGCTCTCCACTTTACCGTAGGAGAAGCTGCGACAACTGTGAGAGAACTGTGTGCCCGCCCCTGCCTTGGCGGTCTCATCGAGCTTTGCCCAGCTGACACAGGCGGACGGTGGAAGTCCTCCCATCCCGCCTCAGTCCCCACGCTCTAGGCCCTGCGTACAACTCCTGAACGCAGAGAGAGACGTGACATTGACATTAACACGGGATGCTCGGAACCTCCGAGTGGTGACACCCGGAGAAACTCATCTCCCGGTTGCCTCAACATCGGCTTCCCTGTTCCACCCCTCCTCGTGCTACTACTATCGGGGAGAGTGAGGAACGACGGGTTCCGATGATTGGGGTCTGCCTGAGAGAAGCGTCATTGGCACCTTCTCAGGGAAGTCCTCTCACTCTCGAGAGATGGCCAATCTTCAAATTCGGGGGTAAAGGTTTGTTCGACTATGCTCTCCGAGCCGCTACAAGAGCGGCCAGGAGCTGCCACTCAAGCATAACCCTCACCCGCCTAAAAGATCGTCCAAGCCCTTGGCAGGTCGAGCAAAATCTCTTTCCGGTCGGACATTCCGCCTTTTTCGACCAAATCACGGAAAAGTTCGATCACCGGGCTGCACCCTCTCCGGGACTGACACCTCGATTTTGAGTTTTTCCCCTTTGGTCACGGAAGACCGCTACGTTCCTGCAGTCTCTTTTCCACGCTACTCCGGCTTCCCACTGCGTCGAGAGAGACAATATCACCAGTGAGAGGGCCAGAATAATTAATGCTCGTGAAACTGCTGGTTAGTCCCTTGAAGGATGTCACCAACAGCTCACAAGACACTACTTCGTCCCGCCCAGCCGGGCGTTCTCATCGAGCTTGCCCTCCTGACACAGGCAGGCGCGGTGGAGGTCCTCCCATCCGCCTCAGTCCCACGCTCTAGGCCCTGCGAACCACTCCTGACCGCAGAGAGAGCCGTGACTAACACGGGAAGCTCGGAACCTCCGAGTGGTAACACCCGGGAGAAACTCATCTCCCGGTTGCCTCACCATCGTCTTCCCTGTTCCACCCCTCCGCGTGCTACTACTATCGGGAGAGTGAGGAACGACGGGTTCCGATGATTGTTGTCTCCTAAGAGAAGCGTCATTGGCACCTTCCTCCAGGAGGATATCACTCTACTTCGCGAGAGGATGGCCAATCTTCAAGTCGGGTAAAGGTTGTCTCGGACTGTGCTCTCTCGTAGCCGCTACACGGCGGCCCAGGAGCGTGGCACTCGAGATAAACCCTCACCCCTAAAATCGGGCCAGGACCTTTGCGAGGTCGGAGCAAAGCTCTACTTTTCCGTAAAAGGCCGAAAAGTTCACGCTTTTCGACAAAATAACGGAATAAGTTCGATACCGGCTGCACCTCTCGGGACTTGACACACCTCGATTTTGGTTTTTCACCTTTGGTTCACGAAGATTTGGTAGTTCCTGAAGTCTCTCCGTACCTCCGGCTTCCCACTCGTCGAGAGACGCAATATCACCGTGAGAGGCACGACATAATAATGGCGTGAACGCCTGGTTCAGTCCCTGGAAGGATGATCACCAACGCTCACAAGACATATCGTCCCGCCCAGCCGGCGTTTCATCGAGCTTATGCCCTCCATGAGCCACAGGCAGACAGCGGTGAGAGTCATCCCATCCGCTCAGTCCCCACGCTCTAGGCCTGCGTACCACTTCCTGACCGCAGAGAGAGAACGTTGACATTGACATTAACACGGGATGCTGGGAACCTCCGAGTGGTGACACCAGGGAGAAACTCATCTCCCGGTTGCCTCAACTCGTCTTCCACGTTTCCACCCCTCCTCGTGGTACTACTATCGGGGCAGTGCGGTCGACGGGTGCGGATGATGGTGTCTGCCCCGAGCGCAGAGTAGGATTGGCCTCCGTGCTGCGGAGAGTCCTCTACTTCTAGAGAGGCTGGACAATCTTCAAGATCGGAGGTAAAGTTTGTCTCCGACTGTGCTTTCCTCGTACGCCGTACAAGGCGGCCCAGGGCTGCACTCGAGGTAAACCCCTCACCGCCTAAAAGATCGTCAAGACCATTGGGCAGGTCCGAGACAAAAGCTCTACTTTTCCGTGACAAGGCGCGGGAAATTCCGCCTTTTTCGACCAAAACCACGGAAAAGTTCGATCACCCGGCTGCAGCCCTCTCCGGGACTTGACACCTCGATTTTGACTTTTTCACCTTTGGTCACGGAAAACCGCCTCGTTCCTGCAGTCTCTCCGTACCTCCGGCCTCCCACTCGTCGAGAGAGCAATATCACCGTGAGAGGGCCACGGGACATAATAATGCCTGTGAACTGCCTGGTTAGTCCCTGGAAGGATGTCACCAACAGCGCACAAGACACTACTCGTCCCGCCAGCCGGGCATTCTCATCGAGCTTTGCCCTCCTGACACAGGCAAGACCGCGGGTGGACGTACTCCATCCCGCTCAGGTCCCACACGCTCTAGGCCCTGGCTACCTCTGACCAGCAGAGAGAGACGTAGAATTGAAATAAACGGGAATGCTACGGACCTCCGATGGTGAACACCTCGAGGAAACTCATCGCCGAGATTGCCTCAACATCGTTTTCCTCTTTCCACCCCTCCTCGTGCTACTACTACGGGGAGAGTTGAGAGAACAGGTTCCGATGATTGGGTCATGCCTGAGAGCAGAGCGTCATGGCACCTATCCTCCAGGGAGGACAGTCCTTTACTTTCTGCGAGAGGATGGCCAAATTTCAAAGTCGAGGTATAAGGTTTGTCATCGACTGTTGCTCTCCTCGTAGCCGCCTACAAGGCGGACCCAGGAGCTGCCACTCGAGAAACCCTACCCGCCTAAAAGATCGTCCAAGACCTTGGCAGGTCGAGGAAAAACTCTTCCGTGAAAAGGCGGAAAATTCCGCCTTTTTGGACCAAAATCACGGAAAAGTTCGTTTCGATCACCGCGCTGCACCCTCTCGGGACTTGACACATCGATTTTGGAGTTTTCACCTTTGGTCACGGAACACCGCCTCGTTCCAGTCTCTCCGTAACTCCGGCTTCCCACTCGTCGAGGGAGCAATCACCGTAAGAGGGCCACGGGACATAATAATGCCTGTGAACGGCCTGGTTAGTGGAAGGATGTCACCAAAAGCTCACAAGACACTACTCGTCCCGCCCAGCCGGGCGGTCTCATCGAGCTTTGCCCTCCTGACAAAGGCAGACGCGGTGGAGGTCCTCCCATGCCGCCTCAGTCCCCACGCTCTAGCCCCTGCTCCTTGACGCAGAGAGAGACGTGACATTGACGTTAACACGGGCGGAACCTCCGAGTGGTGACACCGGGAGAACTCCTCTCCCGGTTGCCTCACATCGCTCTTCCTGTATCCACCCCTCTCGGCCTACTACTATCGGGGAGAGTGAGGAACGACGGGTTTCGATGATTGGTGTCTGCCTGAAAGAAGCGTCATTGGCACCTTCCTCCAGGGAGGAAGTCCTATACTTCGTCGAGAGGATGCCAATATTCAAGGTTCGGGGGTAAGAGTTGTCTCGGACTGTGCTCCCCTCGTAGCCGCTACAAGGCGGTCCAGGAGCTGCCACTCCGAGAAAACCCCTCACCCGCCTAAAAGATCGTCCAAGACTGGCAGTCGAGCAAAGCATCTACTTTCTGAAAGGCGGAAAAATTCCGCCTTTTTCGACCAAAAGCACGGAAAAGTTCGATCACCCGGCGGCACCCTCTCCGTTGACACCTCGATTTGAAGTTTTTCACCTTTGGTACACGGAAGACCGCCTCGTTCCTGCATTCTCTCCGTAACTCCGGCTTCCCACTCGTCGAGGAGAAGCAATATCACGTGAGAGGCAACGACATATAGCCTTAACGCGCTGGTTAGTCCACTGGAAGGATGTGCACCAACAGCTCACAAGGACACTACATGTCCCGCCCCAGCCGGGCGTTTTCATCGAGCTTTGCCCTCCTGCACACAGGACAGACGGCGGTAGAGGTCCTCCATCCCGCCTCAGTCCCCACGCTCTAGGCCCTGCGTACCACTCCTGACCGCCGAGAGAGACGTGACATTGACATTAACACGGGATGCTCGGAACCTCCGAGTGGTGACACCCGGGAGAAACTCACCTCCCGGCTGCCTCACCATCATCTTCCCTGCTCCACCTCTCCGAATGCCTCTATGTCTCGGAGAGTTAGGAGCAGGGCGATGATCGGTGTACCGTCTGCACTGGCCTGACTGAAGAGTTGGTAGCTAGCTCTCAGTGGAGAGACCTACGTATTGCCAGCCTTAGTCCCCACGTCGAGGCCCTGTATACCACTCCTAATGACAGAAAGTCCATCAAAAAAGACTGGATACTCGGACCTCTCCGAGAGTGGTGGCTGACGGCAGTGATTACTACCTGCCGGGCCACCTCAATGCTCTTCCTACTTCCCTAGCTACCGGACGAGGTCGGAGGAGAAAGTATCTACACGGCCTCCCTGGTTCGCCGACACCAGTATGTCTTTTCTCACTCGGCACCCCTATATCAAGTTGGGGCAGAAAATTCGTCATAATAATGTTGCAAACACTCGTACTTTTTTTTATCGAATTTGATAGAAAATAAAATCTAAAGGCTTGAAAAGCGCTTAAATAAAATTAATTTTATAGAAAAAAAATTTTCGCGGCCCAGCTACCCCTCTCTATACATTATGCTTCCTCGCCCGTATACCACCCCACCCGTCAGCACAATTTAGTCAAAAAAATTTTGGGTCGACATTGGCTTAACTATGGAAATTTTTGGCATTCCTTTCTTTATGGATGGAGTCTGGTATCACCCAAGTGGGATTACTCGTAGTCTCTCCTGAGATATTTTGTTTCGAAAACCAACTTTTTTTTGGTTGGAGGATGGCTCAATGAAAAATCGAAAAAATTCTAAGTCCCCGACCAAAATTTCGACAAAAGACCTCGGGAGAGCACGTTTCAGACCAGACGAGACGATGGAGTAAGCTCGTTGCGAGACATTTTAAAAATTCCCTATATAAATTTTTCCGAAATTCTGTGGTGCGTGGCTTACTTGAAAAATCGAAACAATTCTAAGTCCCCCGAACAAAATTTCGACCAAACCAGACTTCGGAAGAGCACGTTTCAGACCCAGACGAGTACGTGGGTAAGCTCGTTGCGAGACACTTTGCTAATCCCAGCCATTTTTTCGGACCAAAATTTTTTCTAAGTCCCCACTCGGGCAGACTCGAGAAATTTCTAAGTTCCCGACCAAAATTTCGACCAAACGAGACTTCGGGAGCACGTTTCAGACCCAGACGAGTACGTGGGTACGGGCGTTGCGAGACATTTTAAAAATTCCCTATATAAAATTTTCCAAAATTTGGTGCAGAGGCGTATCGAAAAATCCAAAAATTTTCAAAGTCCCAGACAAAAATTCGACCAAACCAGACTTCGGGAGAGCACGTTTACACCCAGACGAGTACGTGCGACACCTCGTTCAGAGCTCATTTCCTAACTACGCAGGCCATTTTCGGGACCGACCGACCAAAATTTTTCAAGTCCGCACTCACTCGGGGGCGAAAATTATCTGACTCTGCGGCCTATGATCGCCCTTGTCGAGCGCGGCCGAGAAATTCCCTCCCAAATCAGGTTTTCACGGGAAATCTCCCGCAGCGAAACTTCCTTCCCGCCGCGACTCAGGGTCGGAAGAGGAGACTTCTCAGGCAACAAAGCGCGAGATTTTTCCAAAGTCGGATATTGCGACTGACGAGGATTATTTATTACGTGGGCGGCCATATGAATTCGCGCCTTGTCGAAGCGCGATCGAGAAATACCTTCCAATATCGCTTTTCACGGAAAATCTCGCGCAGCGAAAATCCTTCCGTGCCCAGGCCCCCGCCGGACTTAGAGTCCAAAAGGAGCTCTTCTCGGGCAACAACGGCGAGATTTTCAAAGTCGATTTTGGCTGATGGGGATATTTCTTACCGTGGGCGGCCAATATGAGCGCCCTGCGAGGCGCGGCCGAGAAACATACCCTTGCCAAATCCAGGTTTTCCGGAAAATTCGCGCAGCGAAAACTTCCCTTTTCCACGCCGGGACTAGGTCGGAAGAGAGATTCTCAGCAAACAACGCGCGAGATTTTTCCCAAGTCGGATTTTGGACTGGGGGATATCTCTTACACTGGGCGGCCATATGATCGCCTTGTCGAGCGCGGCCGAGAAATACCTTCCCAAATCCAGCTTTTCAAGGGAAATCTCCGCGCAGCGGAGAACTCCTCTCCGTCCAGCCCCCCCTCTAATTTAAACTTGCATATGGGCTTTCTCGGCAACACGCGCGAGATTCTTCCAAAAGTCGGAATTTTTTGTAAAAAAAAAATTTCTTACCGTGGCGGCCCATATGATCGCCCCTGTCGAGCGCGGCGAAGAAATACCCTTCCTAGAATCCAGTTTTTCACCGGGAAATCTCCGCAGCGAAAGCTCCTTTCCTTCCCCGCCGGACTCAGGGTCGAAAGAGGCGCTTTCTCAGGCAACAACGCCGCGAGATTTTCCAAAGTCGAATTTTGGACCGAGAGGGATATCTCATACCGTGGGCGGCCATATGATCGCACCTGTCGAGCGGCCGCCGAGAAATGCCTTCCCGAATCCAGGTTTTCACGGAAATCTCGCGCAGCGAAACCTCCTTTCCTTCCGCCGGGACTCAGGGTCGAGAGAGGGATTTCTCATGCAACATTGCAGGGAAGATTTCCAAGTCGGATTCGAATCATATTTCTCGCTAGTCCACCCTGAGCTATGCCGTTTCTCAGGATCAACGCACGCTGACTTACGATTATTTCAATTTCGAATCCAAACCCGGACCGCTGGGGGCAACTTCTTGCCGTGTGCGGCTCTATGATCGCCCTTGTCGACCGCGGCCGAGAAATGCCCTCCCCAATCCGGCTCTGCACGGAAAATCTCGCGCGCCGAAACCTCCTTCCTTCCGCCGGGAACTCAGGGTCGGAAGAGGAGATTTCAGGCAACAACGCGCGAGATTATCCAAAGTCGATTTTGGCTGAGGGGGGATACTCTTACCCTGGGCGCCATATGATCGCCCTCTGTCGAGCGCGGCCGAGAATGCCTTCCCGAATCCAGGTTTCACGGAAAAATCACGCGCAGCGAAACCTCCTTTCCTTCCCGGACTCAGGGTCGAAAGAGGAGATGTCTCTTGCAACATCGCGGGAGATTTTCCAAAGCCGGATTCGAAATCGTATTTTCCGCTAAGTCACCCTGAGCTATGCAATCTCAGGAATCAACAGCACGCTGGAACTAGCGAAATTTTTCAATTTCGGATCCCAAACCGGACCTAGGGGGCAAACCTCTTGCCGTGGGCGGCCTCTATGATCGCCTTGTTCGAGCGCGGCCGGAGAAATTGCCATCCCCAATCCCGGCTCTTCCGGGAATCTCGCGCAGCGAAACCTCCTTGGCCTACCCGCCGCGGACTGCAGGTCGGAGAGGAGAATTTCTCAGGCAACAACGCAGCGAGATTGCCAAAGTCGGAATTTTGGACTGAGGGGGGAATATTCTTACCCACTGGGCGGCCATATAGATCGCCCTTTTCGAGCGGCGGCCGAGAAAATCCTTTCGCGAACAGAGTTTTCACGGAAATCTGTGCGCGCAGCGAACACGGCTCACTTCGCGCTGGTACTCAGGGTCGAAAGAGGAATTTCCTCGTGTGACAACATCGCGGGGATTTTCCAAAGTCGGATTCGAAATTGTATTTCCGCTAAGTCACCATGAGCTATGCAAATCTCAGGGAAATCAACAGCACGCGGGACTAGCGAAATTTTTCAATTTATCGAATCCAAAAACCGGAACCGTGGGGGCAAACTGCTTGCCGTGGGCGGCTCTATGCCGGCCTTGTCGAGCGCGGCCGCGCAATGCCCTCCCCAGTCCGCGCGACTTCGCGCGGAAATCTCGCGCACCGAAACCGTCCTTCCTTCCCGGCCGGACTCAGGGCGGAAGCGGAGATTTCTCAGCAGACAACGCGCGGATTTTCCAAAGTCGGATTTGGACTGAGGGGGATATCTCTTTACCCTGGGCGGCCATATTGATCGTCCTTGTCTGAGCGCGGCCGAGAAATGCACTTCCCCGAATCCAGGTTTTCACGGAAAATCTCGCGCCAGCGAAACCTCCCTTCTTCCCGCCGGGATCAGGGGTCGAAGAGGAATTTCTCTTGCAAATCCGCCGAGATTTTTCAAAGTCGGATTCGAAATCGTACTTTTCCGCAAGTCAACCTGAAGCTATGCGTTTCCAGGGAATAACAGCACCTGGACATAGCGGAATTTTTTTCAATTGATCCAAAACTTGCAGGGGGGGCAAACTTCTTGCCGTGGGCGGCTCTATAATCGCCCTTGTCGAGCGCGGCCGAGAATGCCCTCCCCAATCGGCTCTTCACGGAAATCCCGCGCAGCGAACTCCTTTCCTTCCGCGCCGCCGACTCAGGGTCGGGAAGCAGGCACTATGTTCTCAGGCAACAACGCGCGAAATTTTCCAAAGTCGGATTTGGACTGAGGGGGGATATCTCTACCCTGGGCGGCCATATGAATCGCCTCTGTCGACGCTCCGAGAAATACCTTCCAAGATCCAGCTTTTCACGGAAATCTTCGCGCAGCCAAACCTTCCTCTCCTTCCCGCCGGGACTCAGGGTCGGAGGAGGATTTCTCAAGCAACAACGCGCGAGATTTTTCCAAAGTCGAAATTTGGACCGAGAGGGATATCTCTTACCCTGGGCGGCCCTATGATCGCCCTTGTCGAGCGCGGCCGAGAAATGCCTTCCCGAATCCACGTTTTCACGGAAAATCTCGCGCAGCGAACCTCCTCTCCTTCCCGCCGGGATCAGGGTCGAAAGAGGAGCTTTTCTCGGGCAACATCCGGGAGATTTTCCAAAATCGATTCGAAATCGTATTTTCCGCTAAGTCACCCTGAGCGTTGCAAATCTCAGGGAATCAACAGCACGCTGGACTTTGCGAAATTTTTCAATTTCGAATCCCAACCCCGGACCGTGGCAAACCTCTTGGCGTGGGCGGCTCTATGATCGCCCTGGTCGAGCGCGGCCGAGAAATGCCTTCCCGAATCCAGTTTTTCACGGGATATCTCGCGCAGCGAAAAACTCCTCTCCTTCCCGCCGGGACTCTGGGTCGAAAGAGGACTTTCTCGGGCAACAGCGCGCGAGATATCCAGAAGTCGAATTCAAAATCGTAATTTCCGCAAAGCTTCCCATGAGCTAGGCGTGTCCCAGGGAATCAACAAGACTCTGAACTTTAGCGAAAATGTTCAATTTCGAATCCGACACCAAGACCGAGGGAATATCTCTATTACCGTTGGGCGGCCATATGATCGCCCTTGCCGAGCGCGGCCATGAAATGCCCCCCCAATCCGGCTCTTCACGGAAAATCTCGCACAGCGAAACCTCCTTTCCTTCCCGCGGGGACTCAGGGTCGAAAGAAGGAGATTTCTCAGGCACCAACGCGCGAGATTTTTCCAAAGTCGGACTTTGGGACCGAGGAGGGATATCTCTTTCCCTGGGCGGCCATATGTTCGCCCTTGTCGAGCGCGGCCCGAGAAATGCCTTCCCGAGATCCAGGTTTTCACGGGATATCTCGGCGCAGCAACTCCTCTCCTCTGCTCCCTGCGCAAACCCTTTGCCTTAACGCAGTGAGAGGGCAGTCTCTGTCACGAAGGCTCGGGTTCGAGGGATCTTGACTCTCGTCCCTCACGTGAAAGCGGAATGCCTTGAACAGGCATCCCGCCCGGACTTAGAGTCAAAAGAGAGCTTTCTCGGGCACATCGCGCGAGATATCGAAGTTGGGATTCGAAATGATTTCCCCAGTCACCCTGAGCGTATGGTTTCTCAGGAATCAACAGCACGCTGGACGAGCGAAAATTTCAATTCGAAATCCCAACCGGACGAGGGGACACACTCTTGCCGTGGGGCGGCCATGATGATCCCCTTGTCGAGTGCGGCCGAGAAAATGCCTTCCGAATCCCAGCTTTTCACGGGAAATCTGGCGCAGCGAAAACTCCTCTCTTTTCCTCCCAGCGAAACTCGAAAGAGAGCTTTCTCGACAACATCGCGCGAGATATTCCGGAGTTTGGAGGTGCATTTTTCCAAAAATAGAATTTCCGCAAGTCACCCTGAGTATGCGCTTCTCAGGGAAGTCAACAGCACGCTGGATTAGCGAAATTATTCATTTCGAATTTCCCAAACCCCGGACCGAGGGGGCAAACCTCTTACCGTGGGCGGCATATATGATCGCCCTTGTCGAGCGCGCCGAGAAATACCTTCCAGAATCCAGGTTTTCACGGATAATCTCGCGCAGCGAAACCTCCTCTCCTTTCCTCCCAGCGAAACCTTTTCGCCTAAGACAGTGAGAGGGGAAGGTCTCTGTCAAAGGCTTCCGGGTTCGAGGATCTTGACTCTTCGTCCTCTCGTTAAGGGCGGATGCCTGCAAGGACAGGCATCCCCACCGGGACTTAGGTCAAAAGAGGAGCTTTCCGGCAAACATCGCGCGAGATATTCCAATGTTCGGATTCGGGAAAATAGAATTTTCCGCCAAGTCACCCTGAGCTAATGCGTTTCTCAGGAATCAACTGCGCGTGGAATTCTGAAAGAAATTTTCACTTTCAAATCCCAATACCGTCTGGGGGGATATCTTTTACCGTGGGCGGCCATATGACGCCCTTGTCGAGCGCCGGAGGCGAGAGAAGGCCTTTCCCAATCGCTTTGCACGGAATCTCGCGCAGCGAAAATCCTCTCCTTTCTCCCAGCCTAAACCCTTTCCCTCAGACAGTGAGAGGGCAAGGTCTCTGTCACAAGGCGCGGCTTCAGGGATTTCCCGACTGTCCATTACGCTCGAAAGGAACTGCTGAGGGGGGGCACAGACAGCCTTTCTCGCCGGGACTCTAGAGTCGAAAGGAGTAGACTTTCTCGGGACAACATCAGACGCGCAGATATCAGTGTCGTCAACCGGTACGGAGTCGGGCAGTACGATCGCTCCGGAAGGAAGATAAAAGTTTTAGTTTATCTAAGTCCATGCTCTCAGGGTATGTAACTCTTACCTGGCGTTTAGGCAATCCACTGAGTCAGTCACTGTCACATCCCCTCAAGAACTCACAGTTGCCGCCTCTTGAGTACCGAATTCAAAAAAATACATTGTATGACCCCCGTGAGCCGGCCGCGCTTCGCGCGGCAGCCAGGAGGAGCTTACTTCAGTTTGAATCGAAAAATCACTTCAGCCCGGAAGACAATTTGGCTTAGAAAAAAAAAAAAGACAAAAATTCTTGATTTTTCCCCAGGCAGCAGCAGACACTAAGGTCTCCTTGCTGCCTGCTTCGTAGT